>BCLG01000532.1:127914-138885 GCA_001602295.1 Zoysia matrella
AAGGTGCTCCGACTCCACAAGGCCCTCTACGGGCTGCGACAGGCGCCACGGGCGTGGAACCAGAAGCTCGATGCCGAGCTGCTGGCACTCGGGTTCACGCGCTGTGTCAACGAGCATGGCATGTACACGCGCGGGAACGGAGGAGCACGCCTAATCGTGGGCGTGTACGTCGATGATCTCATCATCACTGGCGGTGATGTCGAAGCCGTTGGAAAGTTCAAGAAGCAGATGCTACGCACATTTCGCATGAGTGACCTGGGGCTCTTGTCCTACTACCTGGGACTTGAGGTCTCCCAAGGTGCCCACGGCATCACTCTGCGCCAAAGTGCCTATGCCATCAAGGTGCTTGAGAAGGCCGGGCTGGAAGGGTGCAATGCGAGCGCCACGCCCATGGAGATGAAGCTGAAGCTGTTGAAGGAAGGAACGACGCCGAGCGTCGACGCCACTGAATATCGCAGCCTCATCGGCAGCCTGAGGTATTTGTGCAACTCAAGGCCGGATTTGGCATATGCAGTGGGCTACCTGAGCAGGTTCATGGAGGCACCGCGCCAAGAGCACCTCGCCGCGGTGAAGCGCGTTCAGCGCTACGTGGCGGGCACAATACACTGGGGCATACACTATCGCCCAGGAGGAAGAAAGGCTTCATCGCCTCGGTTGCTGGGCTACTCTGACAGCGACCTAGCAGGCGATGTCAACGACCGGAAGAGCACGAGCGGGCTCATATTCTTCCTGGCAGGCGGGCCGGTTGCATGGCAATCAACGAAACAGAAGGTGGTCGCGCTGTCTTCGTGTGAGGCGGAGTACATCGCGGCTGCGGGAGCTGCGTGCGAGGGCGTCTGGCTGGCAAGGTTGCTGGCTGAGCTCATTGGTGGAGCAGTCCTCGCGCCCAAGCTCAAGGTAGACAACAAGTCTGCCATCGCGCTAATGAAGAATCCTGTGCACCATGACCGGAGTAAACACATAGACGTGAAATTCCATTTCATCCGAGAATGCTGCGACAGGAAGCTGATCGACGTCGAGTTCATCGGCACTGAGCTACAGCTGGGCGACATCTTGACGAAGGCGCTTGGTCGAAGCCGGTTCCAAGAGCTCCGTGGTAAGATCGGCATGAAAATACTGAATGTAGCCGCTCTGGACTCAGGAGGAGATTGTTGCGATGAGTCCTGAGCATACTAAGTATAGAAGGTAGAGGCGATTAGCGCCATAGTTGGCATGGCCCCGGGAATTGGATGGCAACCATCAATCCCGAGCAAGCCGGTGATTTCTTCCTTATTCAGAGGCGTGTAAACATAGTATGTTTTTCCCTATATACAGAGAGTAGCAATCAACAGAAAGTAACCCTTTCGGGAAGCACCAAATCATCATGTCAAATTCGTGCTCGCGTGTGTATTGTCTTCCTCAATCGGAGTTCTAACACCGGGCGGAGCGCCGCGAGTGGAGGATCCGGCCGTACGCCCGCAGGAGCGTGCACAACATCAAGAAGGTCACCGTGACGCGGCTTGCGGACCCGGCCGCCGCGCCGGCGCCGTGCACGGTGACCTACGTCGTCCCCGCGGTCCTGTTCGCGATCGGCGGGCACTCAGGCCGGAACTACTTCCACGACTTCACCGACGTGCTGGTGCCGCTGTTCGCCGCGTCGCGGCGGTACGGCGGCGACGTGCAGTTCCTGGTCAGCAACGTCGTCCAGCCGCGGTGGCTGGGGAAGTACGGGCGCTCCTGCGCCGGCTGTCCAGGTACGACGCCTTGCGCGTGGACGGCGACGCGCACTCGCGGTGCTTCCCGCACGTCACCGTCGGGCTCCACATAAAGAAGCTGTTCAGCATCGTCGTCGATCCCGAGTCATCCGTGCCCGGCTCCGGCGGCGGCCCCCAGCTCTCCATGGCCGACTTCACCCGGTTCCTGCGCGAGACGTACGCGCTCCCGCGCGGCGCGGCGGTCAGCTTGGCTCAGGAGCCGGACAAGAAGCCGCGGCTGCTGCTGATCCACCGGGGCCACTACCGGCGGCTCCTGAACGAGGAGGAGGTGGCGCGAGCCGCGGAGGCCGCGGGGTTCGAGACGGCGGTGACGGAGCTGCGCGGCGACGCGCCCGTGGAGGAGCAGGCGCGCGCGGTGAACTCGTTCGACGAGCTGCTGGGCGTGCACGGCGCGGGGCTGACGAACGCGGTGTTCCTGCCGCCCGGCGCGGTGCTGATCCAGGTGGTGCCGTACGGGAAGATGGAGTTCGTCGCGACGTCGGAGTTCGGCGAGCCCGCGAAGGACATGGGGCTCAAGTACCTCGGCTACAGCGTCGGCGCGGAGGAGAGCAGCCTGCTGGAGTTGCTCGGGCCCGATCACCCAGCGATCAGAGACCCCTACTCGGTCCACCGCAGCGGGTGGGACAAGGTCGACGAGCTCTACCTCCGCAAGCAGGACGTCCGCGTCAACGTTAGCCGGTTCGCGCCCACGCTCGCGCTGGCGCTCGAGCACCTCTGCCAGCGGTAGGGGCAGCCAGGCATCAGATATCCTGGTGCCCCGTCCTTCACTTGCCGTTGCATATTTGTATGCAGCCATTTCAATGGTATATCCTCCTGTTGTAAAATATTAACATCGTTGCCTTTTAATATTATCTTTGAATATTTATCTTATTAATAAATACAATAAAAATTATATATTTTGTTTTAATTTAATTATTTAAAATAAAATTAATAATTTTACATATTTAAATAATTTTTTAATAAAACAAATATTATGATATTAAAAAGACTAAGAACATTTCAGCTTCCGAATCAACCACACACAAAGAACGGATATTATTATAGTGATTGATCAAGTTGATGTTAAAAATTAATAACGATAATAATTTTAAAACAAAGAGACTATGCTGTACGACCAAGTTTTTGGTGTATTGATTGTGTGAAATGTCGATAACTGACGCATGTCTTAACCTAGGGCAGATGGGGCTTGCAGAGCTGCTTGAAGAGGAGGGTGCCGACATCATCCAGACCGAGGGTGGCAAGTGCTCTAGTCCGACAAAGGCCCCGTTTGGAATAACTTATTCCTAAAGCGATTATCAAGGAATCTTGATTTCCTCACAAGCAGCTACCCACAAAATTGCTATTCAGATAATCTCACTGTTTGGCAGCTGATTATTTTTACAGCACTTGGCCCGGCCAAGAGGAGCGCAGAGGGCCGGAGCTCTCGCCGACGTACAGAGGAGCCAAGCCACAAGCAGTTGTCGACGACGCACACCACGAGCAGCACACCGGACGAGGTGAGCTCTCCGGTGACGACGACGAGCGCGAGCCATAGGTCGAGCTCTCCGGCAACGAAGACAACGACGAGGGGCTCCCCGTCACCAGCTCGCTCACCTCCGGGTACCGAGCAGCCCCTGCCGGCGCCCGTGCCCATGGCCGCGCAAAGTGGCGGAGCCGTCGCTTCTTAGCTCTCCGAGGATGACGACGAGCGCAAGGACCAGCTTTCCGGCGGCGGCGACGACGATGACGAGGGGCTTCCCTTTTCCAGCTCGCTCACCCCCGGGCTACCGAGCAGCCCCTGCCGGCGCCTGTACCCATGGCCGCGCAGAGAACCGGAGCCGTCACTTCTTCCCTTTCCTTCGCTTCTTCACGCGCGCGGAGGCTGGAGGCAGGCGACGCGCAAGCGAGGGCGCGGATGGAGACGAGTGACGCGCAGGCGAGGGCACGGATGGAGGCGGAGGCGAAGGTAGCCGCGAAGGTGGTCGCCCAGGCGGAGGCTGGAGTGCCCATGGATGCGAGGGCGGAGGCGCGTTCGGCCAAAGCTAGTGGGACGACGATTCCGCGTTGCAGTTAAAACCAGGCTTTGGGATGAATCGTGGTCGGAAGAAGCGGTGCTGGAAGCGATTCGTTTGGGGCGCTGCGCAGCTTAATTCAGATGGGAAGCCAGCTAGAAGCGGTTCCAAACGGGGCCAAAGCCTGGAGTTCTCGAACTGATTGAAAAGGTAGGAACACGTTCCTGCATTTCTCAGATCCTTCATCAAATTTTATTTCGTAATGATGTAATGAGCACTATAACATATGATAAAAATTGTTCAGGCAACTCCGACACTGGCCGCGGCATACTCCATCTCTCGGATTGTCAGCATTCCCGTCATGTGCTCTTCAGGACTCAGTTCAGTGACTGCACCGATGGCGGTAACGGCAGGAGCTGCGGGCGTGGTATGTGGCAAGAGCATCGCCGAAGCAATGGGTCTGCCATAAAAGAAATGTGCCCGAGCAGCTGCGATAACCTTCATTACTAGTGCTAGAAGCCTAGACGATGCAGAGCGGCTCCAGCTTCCTGTTTGCCAGACCCTAAAGTGCGCTACAAAGTTGTTCATACTTAAAATGAAAGCAGATATGCCCTTCACAAGGAACTCAAATGGACGGGCACGCACCTAGTACACCTAGGAGGATTCTCTACCCTAATCTCTTCTCCAGCTTCTCCAGTAAGAAATGCAGAAGAGCAAGTTCAGAAGATGCCGAGCAGCACGCACGATCTAGATCTCCGCACGTGGCGGCGCCTCCCGGACCGATCGATCGTCGAGATAGGCACCTCGCGTACGGCGGACTCGTTTCTGGCCCGGCCGGCCGAGGACGCCGACATGGACACCATTATTCATTCAGCTCATCATCCTCCTATGATGCTCGTCCACGGATCGAGATGCAGAGACAGACATCACGACATCGAACTCGGAGGTTCCTCCCGGGAGATCAGCGCGACGCGTCGCCGTCGCTTTACTGGCCGGCCGGGCTTCGCTTTTGCCGGGGGATGCTGTGCCGGCCCTACAGACCGATCGATTGGTCGAGATGCCCGAGCTCAGCTTTGGAGAAGGAAACCATACGCATGTCCTCTGATGCGTGTTGCCGCTTTATTCGCTGCGCCGCGGCTTCACAGGGACGCAGCACTGCTTGCCGTGCCTTTGTTTCTCAACAGGCTGCTCTAGTCCTAACACAACGCTGCGACATTAGTCTGGTGCTATACTTCTATGAGCGACATGAGAGTGAGACTTTAGCTAGGATAATGTGCCTTTGCTGCTGGAAGAGCAGTTTGTGACATGGTCTTCTTCGAAATGTTCTGTGCGACTGCAAAGGTCTAGCTAGCTAGCTGACTAATTTAGGTGAAGTGCGGCCAAATGAGAGCTGATGAGTCGATCATGAGTCATGCATGGCCTCTTATCACACGAGTTAATTCTAGCTTGTAAACACATAATATTGTAACCTTTTTTAGGATTTATGAATACACTGCAATAGAATTTAGTAGTCCAAATCGCACTCTGAATTAATGTAGTATCTTCACTACATATACCAAGCGCAAGGAGGGATAACTAATTATTGGCTCGTAACATGTCAATGCAATGTATTATTCCTCTACTAGACATTTGTCCCTCCATCGTTTCTCTTGATTGGATGGTTGTGTGGAACCATTGTTAGTTTTGCTGTACAGTACTTTGTTTCTTTTTTTTTCACTTACAAAAGTGGACTTCAATTTTAGGGTTTAAATTTCCCATATATTTGCATATGCCTTTTAGGTACTATGAGACTGAGCTCATATGAAATTAACCACTGCAAACTTGTATTCTAGTAATAGTTCCAACATTCAGCTACACCAGGGCATATTGCACCTACTCACTGTTTACTCAATGCTTGTCTCGACCGTACTGACATGACATGGGTGACATGGGTGGATCAGAGCCGTGGGTTAGTCCTTGGGGCCTAGGATTTGTCCAGTTAATGCTGTTGGGCGTATGAATTAACTAGTACATTATTCAGATCCAACTCAGATAACTCAACGATCGAAAACTGTATGATGTGCTAGCTATCTGTTAACTTTTTATCATATGTATGGAGAAACATGCGCTGCTGTTTGTGTCATCTATATACTGGTGGATTATTGAAACTTTTGGTATACTGTAGTTGATCATTCCATGTGCAAGGTGAAAGGCACAATTAAGCTCAAACAATCAAGTACAGACGTGTTATCAAATACCCACTCTATTCTTAAATCGTTCTATAGTTAGGAAAATAGTCATACATACATTATTCTTGGGTGCCAACAAGTAAAAACAAGAGCAGATAACAGAGATCAAAAGATCTGTCCAAAATTATTCACCCATTGATCGAGTATACACAACGATGAACGCAAACAAAAACAACTAGAATTAATGAACATACATTAACATAAAAGAAAACGAAAGAACCTACTACGACACTTGACGTACTGATATACTCCGTATATGCAGCTGCGCGTGATGCATGGGCTAGCGTAGGGCCGGCCGTACCACCGCCGTAGTCGAGGTACGTCGACACCGTCGTCGCAGAGGTAGCCGCATGCATTTCTCGTCTTCAATCCCCGTAGCTCAGACGCATGCTCCGGCTAGACGTCGACCTTCTTTGGGTGGTAGTTGTTGATGAAGTCGGCGGCCTTGCGGTCGACGTCGCGCTCGCCGACCCACCATCCGTAGTCCTCGTCGCTGGACCGCACCTTGCTTACGTACCCGGTCCGGCCGTCCCAGTCGCTCATGTCGCCGTCGTAGTAGCGCCGCGACTTGCAGAGGAAGCTGAAGATCGGGCAAAGGAACGACGACTTCCCTCCCATGCTCTCTCGCTCTCTTTCTCTCTCTCTCTCTCTCTCTCTCTCCCTCTCTTCGCTACGTGAGACAGATAGACACCAGAGCTCTACGTGTAGTAGTAATTAGAGGCTGATTGCTCGACGCTGGCTAGCTTAACGGCAGTGATGCTGAAGGAGGAGGGGGGACACTTCAATTTATAGGGGGAGGAGGAGGAGGAGGACCATGGGATGGTGGACGCAAGCTGGCTAGCTAGCCTAGAGAGGGTTCCAACAAAAGGCGGGGGCGTACGTGAGGATGCTAAAGCGCGTGTTCTACTTCTACATAGCATTAGCAGCAAGACGTACGATATGATTGACGTGATGCAGATTGAAGAAGCAAATAAAAAAGCGGTGGTTTCCAGACCTTTGCTTTTGTTTCGAGATCCATCGGACCCTAGGAGAGCTTGCTGCTGCACAGCTTGATCCTTGGGTGGTCACTGGCCGCCTATCACTCTCTGAAGCGAGAGCTTTCTAGAGCACTAGCTATCACTTCAAATGCCGTTTGGAAATATCTCGCGTTAAGCGCTAACTTTGTTCTAGTTTGTACTTGTACTACATACCATGTCAAGTGCAGTAAATGGAAGTATTATCGCACTAATATTATTTTTTGCCCTCGCTTCTACGCACTTGCGATTTGACACGAGCATCAGAACGGAATGTGCTCTCCGGAAGGGTTGTCAAAACGGTCGGTTTTTACGGTTTTTAATAAAATTGATCCAGTCTGATTTACGTTACGTAACTAATTTTTAATGAAAAATTGAATCTACCACTGTAGTAAAATCGGCTAGCTGATCGGTTTTTGGCATCACCGAAAACCGGACCACGAAAAGCTAGCGGCGTGATGTAATTTATCTGGTTTGCAGCTGGTTGGCAAAGGCAACAGGGTCAAAGCTAGCAGCACTCGGAGCGATCGATCGACGCGCCTTTGCTAGCTTAGGTTAGCCTCGGATCGAATCTGTACTGCCTCCTTTTGCCGCCAGTTCTTGCCTAAGCTTTACTGCATGCAAGCTGTGTTCGTCTTCCTCCTTTGCCTCACGTCTTAGCTAGAGCGACCACCATCCCCGGCCGTAGCCACAATATTCCCGTAAATAACAATGCCGAGTAGACCATTTTTAATTAACTGTATTTGATGACCTGTGTGTGGTGCGGCATTTCACTAACATATGTAGGGCCGTCAGTCATACAAAGGATAACCATACCGTGTTATGTTTATCCAGTAATTAACCGTTTATGAGTGTCATCACGTATGCAAGTAGCAAAGGGAAAGGCCATCGCGATGGAAGTGTAACCATACGCCGCCAAACAGCAGCATATTTTTGTTTTGGGAACCTGTTCGGATTCGTATGCGATGGACCAGTAGTCGCGCTGGTTCTTCCCTCTCGGTGTCCTTTCCCTTCTCTGATGACGGCAGAGCTAGGCTGGGTATTTGATAATTTTCGACGGGTCGATTCACCTGTGCAGTTTTACCGTATAAAATTGAAATTACTAGTAGTAGCCAGCAGACCTTCTACAATTTTCTTATTCTGATAAAAAAAAACTATGAATTTTACAATCTGCTGGAGATCGATCAGAGCAGGGTGATTTGGTCGCCTCCTTTTTTTTCTCACTTAGCAGTGTACGGGTTCATGCACAGTAGAGCGCCAATTGTTTCTGCTGCGCGTAAAGTAGAGTAGCTGGCAATTAAGCTAGCGGCGATCTGCGGGGCGTGCAGGAGGTCGGCGAAAAGGAACAGTCTGATCCACCGCTGCCTTTTCTTCAGCCACGAAACCACCAGGAAGAACACCGAGCGCTAAAGATATATAATCAGGCACAAGTTTATAATTAACCAACCATCTTTCCCGATCCCTTTCTGCTGCTGATGATGAACACATCTCAGAAATATATGTAAATATATCGTTAGATCGCATATTCCCATTTGTTTTGATATATTATACTTTTTCTCGGTTAGATCTACGACACAGGCTAAATTTAGTGACAGCTAGATGTATGCCTCGAAGGGGACGAATTGAGGGTAGTAAGCAGGTGCATGCATGCATGTGTACCTGGAGTCACACATGCATATCCTTAAGCCCTAAGTATCGATGGTCGGCACAGACTGTTGTCTGTAGAAATGTACCTGTTCCGTTTGTGTAAAAAGCAAAAAGGACATGACTCTAAATAAAATATGGTAAACACTAGTTTGTCGTTGTCATACCCCATTTCTGAGGTATTCTCGTGTACACCGTACCAATCCCTGGATCGGTAGTTGGCACGCACGAAACATTGTGGATACATAGCACATACCATAATAATACATATATTGTTCCAGATACTTGAGATACACAATCAAAGTTTACATTACAACCCTCGAGGAGTGTGAAACATCCTCGGTCAATCATTACATAAATAGCGGAAGCATGAGACCAAAAGCTACGCCACAGGCAACTTGCGCGAAGAACGAGTGCTACTCATTGCCTTCAAGCGAGACGTCATCTTCTTCTTCATCTGAACGATTGTCGCAAGGGTGAGTACAAAGTACTCAACAAGTTCCAACCCGGAGGGGTTATGTTCATGCACATGGCTATTCAAGATAGGCTAGGGTTTTTGTTTAGCGAAAGCCAATTTTTATGCGAGGTAAACTACAGACCAAAATTTTCCAAAACAACAGAGGGTATGGCAATCCTAAACTAGTCAATATTTTAGTAGTGGCCCTGCGGGAGAAGTCACCTTTCCCGTCAGTTCTCAATTTTAACTGGACGGGCCTCCAATATCCCAGCCAGACACTTCTCCCAAAACACGGGCACTTATGCCCACTCGCAAGTACCTCAAGGAGATAGACAAAACTAATCAAAGTGAGCCCAAGCTGTAGTGTGCCAATACCGTGACAACGGCCAGTCCGGATGGATTTATACACTCTGCAGAGGTTGTACACTGTACCCACAGGCTATGCTTCTCTTGATCAACAGAGTCACATAACGCACACTTTTCACGCACTAAGGTATCCACCAGGTCTTCTCAAGATGCTAACAGGGGTCATCACTCGAGAGCAAGCCCGATGACGCGATAGCACCTTCCCGTCATCCCCTGGACGCCCGCACGGTTTGGGTCGTTACCAAGTACCCAGGGGCCATGCCATGGGTGGTTCACTTCCCATGGCGCGGGCCATTGCTGTAATCGTAGACCAGGCAGCGAGTTATCTCACGCCCACTTCCTGCGACTTGTGTGCCAACCAACCGCCTTAGGGGCCATATGGATACAAAAGGGTGAAGGTGAGTCCTTCCCAAGAACAAAGGTTCTGTGGTTGCACGTAGACACTACGTTGAGGTCCGATGAACCGGTCCTTATATGGCAGGGGCGGCGCTCGTCCACGATAGGTGGACTAGTCCGAAGTCTATCTCTGACACACAGGCACATACTACTAGGAGCCCGCCCCACGGCCGAGTTTCCAAAATTCATCTCATCACCTAACCCAGTTTTTGTTAATCACACAGCCTCACATGGTTTACTCGCACCACCAAACCCCACTTAACACGTTTACAAAGATGGTGAATATATATATAACACAGCGAAGCATAGCTTCACGTAAGGAGAGAGGGATCCTAAGCGTTTCTAGTAACCAAGGTAGCCATCCGACCCTTAAAGAATTAAGGACGGGATTCCTACGGTTATCAAGGTATAGTAAACAAACATGGTAGCAAGGAAGTATTCACACTTAGTAAAAGTTTAGGACTATTCTAAATGTAAATATTCCAGTAGCAAGTAGGTTGACTTCTACACAAAGGTTTTAACATAAGTAACATAATTATGCAAGCATGAATGGTCCTATAGGAGCATGGCAAATATTAGGCTCGATATGGTCAAAGGGTTAGAACTTGCCTTTGTAGACGTCCTCGAGTTCCTCTTCGTATTCCGGGTCGTCGGTCTCCTCGTTTCCGATTGCTTCGTCGTCTATACGGTAAAAGAGAAACAACGTAACTATGACGAAAAATAAAGTGATCGATTGAAGAATCGAATAAATCACGAAGTAAAAGAAAAGGGCTCGGAGTCTTGGCTTTAATGGCGCGGAGATTTCGATGAACGGATGTGCTATGTGGAAATAGTGCTAAATACAAGTGTGGGGGTCTTTTTTGTAATTTCCTAGGAAGTGGAGGGGTCTAAGTGTAAAACTGCAGTGGAAATGGGTTTGGTAGATAATTTCTATATTGTAGGGGTGTTTCTAGAAAAATATAAATTTTTCTGAGATTTTTGGGAATTTATTTGGAATTAAAATGGGCTGTGGGTAAATTTTCGTGTGCACTGGTTGTGTGTGCATAGCAATTTGCTATGTGAGACTGACAAGTGGGCCCCGGGCCCACTGTCAGTGTGTGTGTTCGGCTTTCGGCTGCCAGG
>BCLG01000532.1:141717-165223 GCA_001602295.1 Zoysia matrella
GCTACCGCGAGGCTGCCGCGACGCGCCGGCGCGGCTGCGCGGCGGTGGTCGGCCGCCTGCGCCGCCACGCCGGAAAGGGACGCCATCATGGTGAGCGACGCCATCGGTATAGCCAGCTTGTGGACTCTGCTCTGCTGCTGCTAGCTGGTGCGCGTGTGGACGTGGGGCGCTCGTGCGTTCTTCGTGGGCAGGTTTTGCGGGCGGGGGAGGGACTGCAGTGCACGGTTATGATGAAGCTGCCATCGGGAAGGAGGAGGCCGTCTTATCCCGCGTGGTGGCGAGCCGCCACTGGGGAGCGGCCATGTGGTGGGGAGGCGTGACGTGGCGGTGGGCGGGGCGTGGATGCTGGATTACGCGGGGACGCGCGCGGCGGAGAGGATAACGAACGGGCGGCCCGGATGAAGACGGGGTTCGGGTTACTGGACAAACCCGTTTGTCCGTTTCGATCAGCACCGGCTCTATCATTTGAAAGGCCCAGGGCGAACTCAGATGCTGGGGCCTTCTCTATATAACTCATATATAAAATTAGTACAACATTTTCGTAGATTATCCTCTCGTGACTTCAATTTTTTTTAGTTGAATAAGAAGCTAAATACATTTTCAAATGCTCGTAATTAATGAATCAATTGCCATGTCAACTGCGACTAAGAAACAATTAATTCTCTGCATGTGTTTGTTATTCTTCAGTTTGGTCATCAAATATTAATACTTGTATCTTTTCATCAAAATATTTTTTTCCTAGTAGGATGGCATCTTATAGTAAAATTCGGCTCTATAACATGTCAATTGCCGGGGATTTTGTTGCTCGTTCCTAAGATTTTCTAACTACTCTAGATTATCATTACAAACAACACTACTTGAAAGTTATTAGCTCCCTCTTGTGATTCAATGAACTGACATTCTTATTTTCTTTTCCTCCTTTTTGCGGCATCCGACAAGTGCTTCTTTGGCAACATAGTTTTCCCAGAGAAAATAAAGACAAATTAATGAAAACCCCATAGGCAATCAACTCATTGAATAGGATTTACCTCTTTTTCATTGGAAGACCTAAGCTCCTAACTTCAAGAATCCAAGATCAGGATGAGCAATTTTCTTTACGACTGGGATTTGGAAATTGGGATTTATTTTTGCTGCAATCTGGTGAGCGCGATAAGAATTAGTGGGGGACTGGACTGGAGGTGAGTCGGAGTAAGAACTCTAGGATCAAGAAGCAAGATCAAAGGCAGAGATTGGAAGGCGATGGCCGCGGCAGCAAAGTCGTCGAAGGAAGGCCCGGAGTGACGGAGGCGTATGTGAGAAGCGTCGTTCTGTTGTCTAGCAGCTGCTGCTCGTATTTGGCCTCTTCTATCTTCTACTATGTTATTGGGCTGTTGATGGCCTGCTACATTTATGTGAATGAATAGAAATTTTGGGCCCCTTCCTGGGCCGGGCCCTGGGTCATCGCCCCTATCGCCCCGGCCCAGAGCCGGCGCTGGTTTCGATCAGCGATCGCGGCTAATCGCCTGCCAGTGCCAAGTGCTGTTCTACTGCTAGCCTAATTCCGATGCATGATAGTATTCGTTTGAACACCTTGTTAGATCGTAAGGCAAGTTACAAAGAGCGAGATAACAAGTCGGTGTAGAATACTCCAAAATGTTTTAAACTACTGTCATTGATTAGTTTAAATTTAGATTTATCGGCGTTATAATTTTGAAATTAACGGGGGAGTATACTTTAACAGGACTCATGAAACCAACGCCTATTATGTGTAGTTTAGTTCATCCAAGCTGGTTCCTCGAAAACAATTGCTTAGGTAAACTATTTTTTTATTTTTTTTCTGTTGTAGCAGTTTTTTTCTTTATAATTAATAAAATATTCCACATGATTTATTTGAAACTTTTTAATGTTTAAAATTCAATTGATTGTTTCAATGGTAAAATTTGCGAGTCGATGGCGATGCGAAACAAGGGTGGCCCGGGACCTTTGGTCAGAGCGTCGTGGGATGCCCGCGCAGGCCAAAATGTTGGCCGGCCTAGTCCTTTGTTTCCCGCGGGCAGCCTAATAACTGTGATTTTTTTTTACGCCTCTGCTGAATACAGCGGGATGGAGTATCTGATTTTTGTACGCACGCACACAATCACACCACCACACATCTACATAGCTCCGCGTACAAAGCTAAACATATAACTACATTCAAACAGCCGCGTTTTTTAAGATATAACTACATTACAGTCGCGTTTTTTAAGAGATCGTCCGCACCCATGGAATAGCGCCATTTTAGTCAGGCGAAACCCCGCATCGCCACTCAAATCCCAGCTGGCTCGCTGCTGATCGCTCCGGCCCGCCACGTCGGCATGCATGGTTTTGGCTTTTAGGTAGTGCACGGAGCTAGTTCTTAATTTGTTTTTTCTCACCTATCAAATTGATGGTTTTGATCTCTGCTTTCCTTGTAAATAACAAAAGAGAGCTACAAATTGATGCGAGGTTGTATCAAGAAATGGAATTCCTTCATATAAAAAGATGGGCCCTAATTCCTTCATAGATTTTGATAATTGCACTTGTACAAATATGTCGCAAAGAATTCCTGGTTTTCTGGCCTTTCAAGAGATTTTATACCACCACTCAATAGTCTCATTGCTTCTCCATTCAATTTGCTATAGAATCCTCTGGTTATCTTAAGCATTACTTCCCTGAGGCGGTCTTGAAGCTAACATTTGTTCTTAATTAGCTTTTCTGAACGTCATGGATTCAGTTCAGAACCGTCCTTGAATGCAATATTTGGTTCGCTTAAACAAATGGGACCAATCATGTCTGATTTGCTCTTTACTATAACCCCCGGCAGAAGACTTGCAAGATGACAAAAAGATGCCAAACTGACATTCAATCCAAGAAAATGATACTCGACAATAGATATCCCGAACTTAGCCTGTTCTTGTTACTTGACCCAATGGAAATTGTAGAATCACTTACATTCACCAGGACTAATAAGAGTTGGATTGAGTTTATAATATTTTAAGCCTAATTTAATTGAAGGTTTAAGGGTCCTTGGGTCGGGACCCATTTAAAAAGGCCTACATGTATTTGATAAATATTATTTATGGATCCAATGATAGAATAACAGGGATGAAAAAAAAGTTGACATCTACAAAATTCAATGAGGCTATATAAGCAGCGAGATGACCACATGGAGATGAACGGTTGGGACAGAAGCAAGATTGCTTTAATACCTCTGCTCCATAGAGCAACTCTTCCTATTCTGAATTTTGATGACTCAGCATGATATCAATAGTTCAAAATCTATGAACCCACTTAAATCAACAATACTAAATTCACCATTAACTAATAACAATCCTGAACATACTGCCTAATTTGTACATTCTACTACAGCAAGCAAGCTAATGTGCTTTCTTGATGTCTTTGTTTCTTTTTGCCACTTATTGATGTCTTTGTTGCGCCGCCACCATCACTCTCTTCTAATGTTTCTGGAACAAATTATATCTTAAATACTGCTGATCTAACCACATTCTTCAGTATATTTATTGCAAAACTCTGATCAACCGCGCTCAGACAACAAAATGAGCTGCACAAACAAGAGAAATAATTACATACTGGCATATTCACAGCTTGTTTGATGTAGAATCACAAGTCTACAAATCATTATTGCATACCTGTTCGGCAATCTCGACTAGCTGATTGTCATCCTGAGCAGAATCCATCAAATTAACTTGTGACTCAGCATTTGGATGATGCTCTCCCTCCTTAGGTGCACTAAGCAGGTCACTGCTCTTGTCCGTGACAGCACAGGGAGGAGTGCTGTCTATAGATAAACCCTTGCGTTTCCTGCGGCTGAAAGTGTATTTAAAATGCCGTAAACCTTCGACTTGCATGGAAGCTCTGGAAGATGCATTGGAGTGTTCTTCTTTGTACAGAGAGCGGCCGACTGAAGCATCAGGTTTCTCTGAAACTTGCATAGGAATTCCAGAAGACGCAGCCTTAAACTTTTCTTCCTTGTCTAGGGAGATAACAGTTGAAGCATCAGCTTTGTCAGAAGGCAATGTACAACTTCCCTCTCCGTTAACTTCCTTGCCGCCTGCAGTATTATTATCTGCTGTTTTGTGCTGCGGCTGCTCCACAAGCAAGTTACCTGCATAATGTTATAAACGTTTGCAGGGTCGATCAAAGAGTAAGCAGGATAATAAAGAAGGTTTTGAATGTACCATAGTCCATAACTTCACTTTTGCTAGATTGAAGGAGCACTGCAGAGCTGTTTTCAGTCTCAAGCTGACCGTTATTTGCATCAGCCTGATGCATCAAGCTCTTGGTAGTATGTTGCAAAACAGGATCGTTGTTTCCAGGTGTATCAGAGCCACTTTTCTTCCTCTCTGAGATCAACTCAGTATCAGACATGCTTTTCTCACTGGTTGACCTTAGCAGGGTGTTACCTGATTCAGAAACACTTTTAGAACCAGAGAAATCAGCTTCTAAAACCCTGACAGTCTTTGTTCTTTTTCTCTTTTGCACCATCACATCCTTGGCCGCAAGTATATCAATCAGTTGAGGGGAGGCAGTACAACGATTTATACCAGCATTGCTCATGTTCATAAGCGATTCATCCTTCAGGTCAGTTAAGGCTTCCCCACCATGCCCAGCAGACACCTTTCGAGGTGAAAGGTCCTGTTCAAGTGCCTTAAGTAGCAGCATGCACCTATTTCCATCAGATGCATCAGATAACTTGTTTTCTGCTTCCTTAATCTCACTAGAACTATCAGTGTTACAGCAAGGCCTGCTTCTGCTGCCTCTCTTCCGCTTGTACTTGCCCAGAAATTTTGTCTGAAGTATCTGTTCCATGATGGACCCTGTGTAGCATGGTTTTTTAGCAGCACCGTTCTTTCTGCCCTTTGAACGCCTATTTAGCCCAGTAGCATACTTGTGATTTTGTTCCTGGCGTGCATCTTCATTCTGCTGTTTAAGAGCATGGATATGCTGCGTACACATGCTTTGGTGCAACTTAGGTTTCTTATTTCTTTCCATAAATGATGGCAGATCCGGATTGCGACGATTCTGCATTTTTGGCACTACTCCATTCTTCTCTGTTATTACAGGAACAAGGCCAGCACCTTCTGCTGCTTTTTTATTCTTCAGCGACACAATTCCGATTCGGAGATTCATTTTTGATCGAGAACTGGTGTTTTTATTAGAATCCATCTTATTGCTTGTGGGAAAGCAATTTAATCTTTCCTCAGCTAAGGTTCTCCTTGTCTTCTCTAATTCAGTATTTGTTGTCTGCAGTTCACACTGAAGGGTGGCCACACTATTTTGAGCACCATTCAATTGCTCTTGTAGTTTATTGATCGTAACGTGCTGCAAAGATTGCAGTCGCTCTTCTAGTTCCTTGATCTTTTTAACATGTTGCAATGATTGCAGTTCTACCTCTTTAATCTGCATACATGCAAAAACGTTTCAGTCATGCATCCATTACAAATAATACAGCATATAAGAGTAAAGCTAAGATTGGATACATATTAAAGCAAATGATCAATTAATTCATAAAATCACAGTGAGCCAAAAACTAAATAACTGGAGAGTCATCGCTCCACATATGGACAAATTTTCATTTTGATATGAATCAGCATACAATGTGAAATACTCCACTGGTCACTGGAGCAATTCATTCTATACAACTGGGTGGTGTCACATAAATACTATGAAGCAGAAGAATTTAATGCCTAAAATTACGATAGGAGCTGATGGGCCCTCTATCCTCCCATGGAGAAGAGGCTATGCTCATACCTGAGTTTGGTGGGGAAAAGTCTTCTACTAAATTGGTTCATGATTGAATCCAAAAGAAGATTAAAGCTACCTTTACATATTAGACCATAGTAATTTAGGAAACAGGAAGGAAATTATGAAACAGAGTAGACTAGGACTAGTGCTAACCAACTAGGATTCATAGCTAGCAATCTAACAAACTAGGAAAACACTATGGCTGTAGATTCAGCTGATACGGTTGGCCGCCATTTTCCTCAAGACCACAAAAACTGTCCTATGTGGTGGTGGAAATCGCTTCAACCCTTGAAGCCCCATCCATGCTAGCATACATTGTTTCTTGTAGTTTCCTTATACTCCCTCCGGTCCATAATGAAGGTCATTTTAGCCACTTAAGCAGTTTTCATAATGAAGGTCGTTCGGGAGAAAAGCACAGCCGAGCTGACTGAATTGCCCCTGGAAACGAGCAGCCCACCCCACGGCCATATACTAGCACGGCACATGCTTTTGGCTCCTGTGCATGCCACTTTGGCTCCTGTGCATGCCACATGCTGCCCCTCCAACCTAGCAAGCAAAAAAAGTGGCCGTCAGGGATCGAACTCGGATCGAGAAGGCTGGAGCTAGCTGTGGTAACCAGTAGGATAGGTTGAGACTACTGATTACGATGGGTCGTTGATGCTATTTAATAAGGGCAAGGAGGGAAAGATTACCTCTAATTAATCACTCCTTGGTATCTGAAATCATGTCTTAAACGACCTTCTTTGTGAACCAGAAGGAGTAATTCCTAAACATGCCACGGTTGAAGAAGGGTGAAACTATCACGTTGCACATCCATGCACGTGTACAAATAGCAATTCATGCATGCATGGCTAGACTGCGAAAGTAATAATTGTAAGCAGGATCATCTGTCTCCTTCCGCAGCAGAGGCACCATTGAAGAAGTCAAGTACTACTTTTAGAGATAGCGAGGCTATTAATAACGAAGTGTTGGTCACATTGGAGGCGAAGTGGTAGATGGATGGTCTGTTATTTAGAAAGGGAAAATTTGTCCACAGGACATTGTCCGTGCGTGATTTGGTCGTCGACGCACCACCCGATTCGATATTATCTACATGACATCATAATTCTGTGTTTTTGTCTACAGGACACCGCAACGAATATTTCCGCATATTCGATGGGGAAATGTCAATCGTGCCTCTGGCCTCCTACTATCCATGAGTTGCGCCTCAAGGGGGACGATGTTGCGCCCACGTGCACACTTTGTGTTCTGGCCGATTTGCATATGCAGTCCTTCAGCACCTCGTACGTGGTGTCCTACGGCCCCACCTCGACGCCGCGGCCGATCGAGGTAGAGGGCAGCTGAAGCAGTCTGGCAGCGTGCCAAACTGGTCGGCCTTCGGCGGCCGGTCCGTGAACCTCAAGAGCTACACCCCGTCCCTTGCCATGCTGGACGACACTGCCGCCACCCTGAGCGCAGTGCTGGTGAAAAAGGCGGTGTCAATGGGTGTCGACGGAGGCACCTTCCCGGCACCACCCTTCTCCTCGGCGACGTCCGTGTACTGGAAGCACCACCGTGACGTCTCGCTGAAGTGGTCCTGCGCATCGCTCCGTCTCCTTGGTGGAAGTCCAACGGTTCATGCATGACTGAAAAAGAGAGGGGCGCGATCGAGATTTTCCAAATATGCATGGAATATTTGTTGCGGTGTCCTATAGAGTAAGACACAGAATTATGATGTCCTGTAGACAATATCGAACCGAGCAGTGTGTCGACGACCAAACCATGCATGGACACCCTGTAGATAAATTTCCCTTTTAGAAAATAGAATTATAAGCGCTTCCGCATCCCACTTTGCCTCTACCTTCTTCACTGGAACTGAATCAGTGGTGCTGGTGGTGATACGACAAAATATTAGTAGTGATGTTGGAGGAACTGGCAGTGAGATTAGTAGATGAGGAAAGGCGTGGCTTCGTGGTCTTGAGTGCTGCCAATAGTTCTTCCGACTGCATCATTAATGGTGAGGTGACAGGCCGATGCGATCACGGGGTAGGCAGGGGTAGGGTGTCCACAACAATGGCACAAAGGTTTCATACTTTTTCATCCATGACAACACCATGACGTTGATATGGATCTCATACCACTTGGTGGTTTGGGATGGAATAGACCGAAAACACATCCTCTCCATGCTCAAGCTTCTAGACAAGATTTTTTTTTTCAAGAACAATAAGGCAGGGTTTGTCCAGAGGCTAAATGCATGTATCGTATCAAATGAATGATTGTGTTCTCAATTTTTCATCTGGGTGTTTACTCTTCAAAATTTTACAGAGAGTGAATATGAAATGAATGCATATCATAACTGCAGCGGAACTCATTAGCACACATTAAACATTAGAATGTTTTCAAGTGTCCAACTAATCACGATTAATCACCTTGGTTGGTTGGCTAAGCACGACTAGGTGGACCAAACCAATTTGGTCGATTAATCGATAGGTCGTCGAACTAATCATCGATTAGCCATGACTAATCGTTCGATATGTGTGAGGATGACCAAGATGCCATTGTGTGGGCTGGTTTGTTGGGTTGCCTGGGCTGGTGTGTGCCTTGGCCCACTAGAGTATCCATTTAATGAATCCCTGCGCCACCATTGTCTTGCTGCTCTTGCATATTGTCTGCAGCAATTGGTACGCCTTTCTTTCCTATCCTTCTTTTTGCTTTATTATGTATATAGTATATACTGCTTATATGGACGGCTATAAATTCGCAGGACGACTATATGGACGACCAAGACCAACTGGGGTTGACTAGTCGCGATTAGTCGCCTGGTTAGTCCCACGAAACGACCAGGTGACCGAGCAACTTGAAAACATTTACGATCTATCTAACTAGATTATACCAACAAACTTTCCATACTTAAAAGCTAAACAACATATGAACATCTTTTCATGTAATTTGGTATCAAAACAATGTATAGAATATGGAGTCATATTTTTTAAATGATATTAGTGAATAATCCATTTTTTAGAAGTACGTAAAAGCATAATTTGTATGAGAATGTCAAATTATTTTAAGCATTAATGGTAGTACCTCCAAGTCAAATTTTATCTTGCATAATTTTAGAAGAAATGATATTTTTTACACAATGCCGTTCATCATAATGCAAAAACAAGGCTTGGCAACAAGAATATAAATAGGCAAAACTGGGCAGATCATTGGATTACCACACACATAGGGAAATGGCACGTCTAGTAGCCAAATATAAACATGGTACAATGTAATATTGCACATTAGATTATCCCTATGCCATACTAAGAAATATCAAGCAGGCACAAGATGAGTTAAAATTACATCTCAGATCTCAAAAAATTGAAAACAATGATAAAGAGAAATTTCTAAAGGCACATTGAATGTGTGTATAAGAATCTAGTTTACCACAAAATACTTTTCCGAAGGGGAAATTATTGGACATTGCTACCTAGATTACAAAAATCCATATACCAAATTTTAGCTATACACATTACGATAAGCTGCTTCAATGTTAGGGCCCCTTTGGTAGAGCTCCCAGCTCCTGATTCTCAGGCAGAATCAGGGGAGCTCTGCCAAACGTTGTTTGTTAGGAGAAGTGATTCTTGTTTGATTCTGTGAAGTGATTCTCAGAAATGAACTAAGAGGCAGAGAGCTGAAAAGAGTAGCTTCTCCTGATTCTGTGAAGTGATTCTCTGTTCTGATTCTAAGATTTTATCCTAGAGAATCAAAGAGAATCACTTCCAGCCACAGAATCACTTCATATGAGAATCAGGAGTGAATCCAAATAATCAAGAGTTGGGAGCTCTACCAAAGGGGCTCTTAATATGAAATCACAGAATCACATAAATGGACTAAAGGTGGCATAAAACAACTGCAGACCCTGTGATAGCGGACTCGGACCATAACAGGTGTGTTCGGATGTGATTTCTACTGCTGTGCTTTTTCCTGTACTCAATAGAATGCTACAGTGATTTTAAGTTGCCTAGCTGCACAGCCGCAGCCGCAGCACCATCTTCCGAACGCGCCCAAACATTGCCAATGCCCATCTGATGCGTTACATTGAAAGAATGTTGACACAGCAGCTTCAAAAATACTATGCTAGAAAAACAAGTTTCACATGTCAAAATGAAACGATCAAAGGGATACTGATATTAACATAAGACTTGAGAGCTCCAGGTGTAACCAAGATCAGGTGGTATTTATAATTTACAATCTTCCGGAAGGAACAACAAAGGTCTGGCAGGGAGACCAACACAAGAAAAAGAGTTTCCTGCAACAATTTGGAATCAAAATGGAGAGAATGAACAGTGCAATTATATCCTGTAGTTCGATTACTTTTCGATCAGACATAACCAGCATATCGTGTGCAAGCATTTTTCTATTACTGTACTATTATGCAGTGACATATATGTCAAAGCAATATAACTAAATTATGACAATGTGCTAAATTTCTTTCTTTTTAGAGATAAACTGTTGGTGTATTAGAAATCACCAATGAGAGTTGAATGCTAACACCATGTTCTGGTGTACCTTGCATCGGAGAGAACTAGGATTAATTTGATACATGCCATTACAATTTTGTAAAAACATTGTATAAGATAGAACTAGCACATTCTCAAAACATCAAATGAAAAAAAAAAAGTATGATCAAGAGGAATACAATAAATCAGTCAAGGCATAGTATCAAAAGCACATCAGAAACACATTATCATAGAAACTGTTGATTCCTGACTTCATGATAACAGCTCCAGTAACCACACTAGCACCCTCCTCTTCATCATCAGAAACGAAAGGGAAAAAAAAACAACCTGCATTCCCCTTCAGATACTTGAAAGGTCCAACAAAATCAAATTTGTAGTAATAAAAAGACTGGCAGTGTGCATTTATGAACTTGGACGCTTTGTAACTGCTACTGTAATCAGTTACACTCCGACTACAGCTGTAATACGACAGCATGATGTCCCAATCCCTCCCCCCACCAAAAGAATGCAATGTACCAGTTACTCTGCAGGATACGACAATCAACATGGGGAAAATCCCCACGGAGCAGCAGAAGGATTTGAGTCAACAGCGCTGCACAAACCGGAATGCAGGAGCACGAAATCGAACCAGCTCCAGCCTCCGCGTTTTTCACGAATGCGAATCCCTTATCCTACCAGGTCCAAATCGCAGGCACCCGACGGCGAAATTTGAAATGGAATTTTCGGTACCAAGATTCTGCGAACAGAGACCAGAAATCCGGGACCACACCCAAAACAATCGCCCCCTCCCTAAAACCTCCCTTAAAACTCCGAACCTCGTAATGTTCCAATCCGAACAGCTCGAGCGCGCACCGGAGAAGAAAATCAAAACACAACCGAAGCGCGTGCGATTCACGTCGCGCCCAGACCAACGAGGGACGTTTCCAAACAATGACGGAACGATTCGAACGGAGAAGAGGAGGAAGAAAGGAGGCGGGTCGTCCCGTACCTTGCTCTCCATGACGGACTTGAGCCGGAGGAGCGCGGCGACGCCGTCCTCCTTGGCGGCGGCGACCCCCGCCACGAGCACTGCCGTGCGCTGCTCCGCGGCCAGCACCCGCGCCGCCGACTCCTGCGCCATGTTGAGCATGACCCCCGCGTACGCTTTCTTCATCGCCTCCGCCTCCCCCTGCGCGAAAAAAAGAACCGACCGATCAGACGAAGCGCCGGACGGACGTCGCCGGTGGTTCCAGGAGCGGAATTTCACCTGGGAGGCCGCCATTTCGGAAAATTTTTGAGGGGAGGAGGAGTGGCCGCGCTGGTTGTTGCTGGCTGGCGGGGCGTGACGACGGTTGGAGTAGTAAAGGCCAGAGGGAGGGAGGGGCGCGTGGGAAACGGGAGGGATGCGCGAGGCAGCCGGCACGGCCCGCGCGGTGCTCGGCCTCGCGGCCTCGCTTTTCCTCTGGGTTTTGGCTGCGGGTGGCGTCCGTTGAGGAGCGGAAGTGTGCCCAACTACCCTAATGTTCCAGGGACGGCGTGGAGCACCCTGTGCTCTCGGGAAATTGCGGAGCGCGCTCACGACACGAGGTAAGGGCCGCGCGCACATAGGAATTGCGCAGTGGAACCCGGTTTCCCCGGGCTGTTTTGGCAAGATTGGTAACGGAAAGGGTATGCTTGCGTGCGTAAGCACTCACTCTGTTTTTAAATTATTATAACTCTCATTGAATTTTAGACATCAACTATGACTATTTGTTTTATTAAAAAAATTGATAAATATTATATATTTTGTTATAATTTGTTTTATATTAAAATAGTTAGAACTATAAATTGTAAATTTACACATTTGAATTAATTTTTTGAACCAGACGAATGGTTAAAGTTGATGTGTAAAGTGAACGGTGTTAATAATTTGAAAACGGAGGGAGTATATTTTGGAAGTAATATAGATTTTGTGTTATTTTTCCTGAATTTTACAAGAAAATTAGAGATTGGAGATATTTTGCGTGAAAATTGAGACTTCTTCAGTAAGTTGTTGATTCTCTGTCAAAATGTGCCATTGGCGCATGGCTATCACATTCAAGAATTTCATTCTGACATTCTGTTAAGTCGTTTTGGATGTGGTACTTACTATCTCCGTTCCAATATATAAGTATTTTTAGTTTTATTCAAAGTCAAATTCTTTTAGCGTTGACTAATAATATCTATAATATTAAATAATTTATAATATAAAAGAAAACTTATCATGAAAATTTATTTAGTGACAAATTTAATGACATAATATTTATATATAATAAAGTATTATCAATATTTTATTATTAATTGTTACAGTTAAAGAAGTATAACTTTAATCAAAACTAAAAATACTTATATTTTAGAACGGATTGAGTATAAGCCATAATCAGTTGTTTTTCATTTTCTGTTTCTTCGCTTCTTTTTTAAGAACAAAACAGGAGCTTATATTAAAATGGCAAGATTACAATCAGAGATCTTGGAGTGCCTTCCAGTCATCTATTTGTCTTGTTAACCGGAGCAGTAAACTTTGCACATCGGTGTGTTGCATTATTTGCTTAGCGGTTAACAGAGTTCAAAGATACTTACTATTAAACTCCTCGATATCCAAACAAATGCTCGCAAGACTTGACCTGCTTTCTTCAAAATTCTTCAACAGGTTCACAGGAGAACAACACTCAGACCTCTTTTGGAACAAAGAAAAAAAAATCCCTGATTTCTATGATTTTCTGTAAAATTGAACTGATTCCTGTGAGATTCCTCTGAAATTCAGAGCATTCCGAAAGAGCCCTCAGATTCCACGCTGATTGTTCTAGCTCCAATTCCAGTGCAAATTTCATTCCATCTTGAACTGCAAGAGCTTCCATCTGTAATGCATCTTCAAAATGATCATATCAAAGTGATTGGGCTCCGATCATTCTACCACTCGCTTACCTGATTATTGCTCCAATGCCTCCACTGAAAGATGTGGAGTTGAATTTAGTATTAAGCTTCAGAACTCCTGGTTATGGCGGTATTATTTAAGTAACCCAAAGCCAAATCAACTATGTTAAATGTTTTTATGAAATGATTGCAGCTTTATCAAAAAGCTACTTCACCATATAAACCATAACCAAAGCTAGTTTAGCATGAGGCAGAGCTGTAGGGCAAATAGATTACGATGTGGAACTCCGGTTGTGGTTGTTTCGATGATTTAGGGCGCGTTTGGATGATAGCCACCACGCGCCAAAGCTTGCCACGCCACACTTGCGGCAGCGTCCGCCAAACACTCACGCCACAATTTGCCGTAGCTTCGGCGAGAGCAGCAGCATGCAATTCATTTTCATTGCCGAAGGCTGCCAAATGTGTGGCGCGCGCGGCCACAATCTTGGCTTGGCGCGTGGGGCGGCAGGCAAAGAGACCCTTAAACCTTTATGTGGATGGTATATAGAACTGATCAAATGTATGACATGAATCTCTGAATAAATTTTCTGTCCAAGTATAAACCCAAGTGGCCTTTCTTTGGGAATAATCCAAACCGTCTGAATGTGGGCCTCCACAAGTGTTCTACTGGGCCACAACAAAAAAAACAAGCACCTGGCCCAAGCTCGAATCTCAACACTAACACCCTACCATCCCTGCCGTCCACCTTGCACGCAACAAAGAAGCGGGAGGAGCCGCGGCGAACCGTGCGTGGCGGCTTTCAAACCTCAGGATCCACAAGGCGGCCAATTCCCCTAAACCCCAAGTCCACCGGCGGCGCACCACGAGCGAGCAATCCCCCACTCCAAATCCCCAGTAGAGAAGCAAGGAGGACGCCATGGCCGGCGGCGGGCAGGCGGCGGTGTCATTCCTGACCAAGGTGGCCCAGGTCGCGGCGGGGCTGGGCGTGGCGGCGTCCGCGGTCTCCACGTCCCTCTACACTGTGGACGGCGGGGAGCGCGCCGTCATCTTCGACCGCTTCCGCGGGGTGCTCCAGGACACGGTCGGGGAGGGCACC
Source organism: Zoysia matrella (assembly GCA_001602295.1). Lineage (NCBI taxonomy): Eukaryota > Viridiplantae > Streptophyta > Magnoliopsida > Poales > Poaceae > Zoysia > Zoysia matrella. Next base: position 155,932 of record BCLG01000532.1, read on the forward strand.
CACTTCCGGGTCCCCTTCCTGCAGAGCCCCTTCCTCTTCGACATCCGCACCCGCCCGCACAACTTCTCCTCCACCTCCGGCACCAAGGACCTCCAGATGGTCAGCCTCACGCTCCGCGTCCTCTCGCGCCCCGACGTCGAGCGCCTCCCGGAGATCTTCACCTCCCTCGGCCTCGAGTACGACGACAAGGTGCTCCCCTCCATCGGTAACGAGGTGCTCAAGGCCGTCGTCGCGCAGTTCAACGCCGACCAGCTTCTCACCGAGCGCCCCCAGGTCTCGGCGCTCGTCGCCGACTCGCTCAGGCGCCGCGCGCGCGAGTTCAACATCATCCTTGAGGACGTCGCCATCACTCACCTCGCCTACGGCCCGGAGTTCGCGCAGGCCGTCGAGAAGAAGCAGGTCGCGCAGCAGGAGGCTGAGCGATCCAGGTTCCTTGTCGCGCGCGCCGAGCAGGAGAGGCGCGCCGCAATCGTCCGCGCCGAGGGTGAGAGCGAGGCTGCGCGTCTCATCTCCGAGGCCACCAAGGCCGCTGGTAACGGCCTGATCGAGCTACGGAGGATCGAGGCGGCCAAGGAGATCGCCGGCTCGCTGGCACGCTCGCCCAACATTTCCTACATCCCGGCCGGCGACCAGGGCCAGATGCTGCTTGGGCTCAACGCTGCCGCCCGGTGAACGAATTGATCACCTATTTTACTATCCTACTATTACTAAATTGCTTTGGTAACGTCAGATGCATCGACATTGTTACGGTTTGTGATAGTAGTATTATGGTTCTCGTATTGTTCCACTGATGGAGGATGCGAAGAACAGATACTGCATTGTGTTGCCCAATAATGCTCTATTTTGAGACTCTGGTATCTCTTAGATTTGTGTTCGGAACTTATAGTGTGATGGTTCTCTGCTTAGAAGCAACTTTAGTTTCTTGAGATCCCAAATTGCCTTGATGATGTTGTGATTCACAAGTAGTTAACTGTTGTGAATTTACAGAGTATTGCACGATACCAGCTAACACAGTTATGTCTGGTTAGGTTAGCATCCTGTCCTATGTGCCTGGCTTCATCCTTCATTGTACAATGCTCTGTTTGTGAAGACAAACGTTAGTACTTTGCTTCTGAAGACTGGAGGAATATATTTGGGTAGCGAATAGCGATATGAAACTATCTGCATTTTATTTTATTTTTAAGGATGGAATCTGCATTTTCTTTGAGTGAAGATAGTTTGAAGCTATTTATCAATTCAGGCTTACTGCTGCTTCAGTCATTTAACTCTGTTGTTGATTTCCTGGGTATAGCTTAGAACTGTAAGGGAAGGGGAACCTGTCGCAGTTGTAAAGCTGGTGCCTTGTGACCATGAGGTCTCAGATTCGAGTCTTGGAAAAAGACTCTTGTGTAAATGCATTGAAGGATTGCATATAAAAGACCTAAAGTGGTCGGGCCCTTTCTCAGGCCCTAGCAAACGTGAGCTATGTGCATTGAGCTGTCCTTTTTTAGCTTAGAACTGTATGAAAAAAGACCTAGAAGGCCCTTGGTCCCTCAACAAATGCTATTTTGGTCTACAATTGTTTAGGCCCATTCTTGTAAGTTGAAGTATGGCTGAAAGTTTTGATAACATGGGAATTTTGCCTCCAGAATGTAGGTTAGATGTACATTTCAATGCATCCAGTCTTTCTAAAGAGCCTTCAATGGCTAAATTTGGAACTAGAATTCATCTTTGCCTATGCTTAAACACCAAAAATTTCTGATCTAGAACTTTCCTTGATCGACCCATTCAATTGTAGTGCCTTTTTGTGTGCAGCTTGGTGCTTGCCCGTATGTACCTTATGATCAATAAACTTAGCTTTTGGGAAGTCCAGTGAATGAGTCATCCCTTCCCCCTTATTAGTTTAATAAAATGAGAAATTTTAGAGGCACTGACAATTGGATGCTGTTACCATAGTATAATGATCATAAAGTTACAGTGGTAGAAGATCAAACATTTGGTTCATTTTGTTGCTATCTTTTTTCTGTGTTCGTGCTCATGAAGAGTACTTGGTTTTCTATGCTTGATTCTGAGGCCTCGTTTGAAATGAAGGAAAAATTTTTATTCCTATGTTTTTCCTATGAAAAAAATTGATTTTTATTAAATTTTTGTGATATTCTTATGAAATTCTTGCGTTTCAAACGTAGCTTGATGAATGTGTTCTATATCTCCGCCGAAAGTGATGACCGTGAAACGAGCCACAGTGGAGCCACCATTGCTTTGCACTTAAAGCAAAGGAAGACACAATGCTGACACACTCTATCTTCTCCGAATCTAATTGTATTGTTCCATGCATATACTGAGTACTACCGACGCAAAATTGCCCGCCTGATTGCTCCGCTCCGTAACTTAACTAAAGCATCAAATATAAAGAGAAACTTTAGCTAAAGCAGATTGCTCCGCTCCTAACTTTAGCTAAAGCATCAAATATAAAAAGAAACTTTAGCTAAAGCATTGAATGTAGTACTCCCTCCGATTTTATTGACAATGTTAACTTTTAATTTCGATTTTGCCTATTCGATTTATTCAAATTTTTTTCAATGTGTAAAATTATTAGTCGTGATTTAAATTTTACTAATGGTAAATCAAATAATAATAAAATTTTATATATTTGAACAAATTTTTTGAATAAAATAAATGGTTAAAGTTAATATTAAAAATCAACCGTGTCATTAATTTAAAACAGAGAAGTACTACTGATTTGAAAAAAAATGAGTAATCAAAGGAGACGCCACTGTTCCAAGTCGTCGCTCGGACTCCATAAAGCACCCTCACTCCCTACCCAGTACAAGGAAGCAGGTCAGTAGCGGCGCCAAGTCCACCAAAGATGAACACTCGCGACCTCGCCGCCGCCGGGCTGGATGCCGTCCGGCGCCACGGCACGAACGCTGTGGTGTCCACCGTCTCGCTCGCCAAGCCGGCGGCCGCCACTGTCACCGCGGGGCTCGGCCTCGTCGGGCAGCACGCCGCCAACGCCGTTGCCTCCACCGTCTCGCTCGCCAAGCCGGCGACGGTCGCCGCGGGGCTCGGCCGCGTGACGCAGCACGCGACGGCCATGGTTTCCAACCGCAACGTGAAGACCGCGGCGGCGGTCCTCGGGGGCGCCGTGGGATTCTACTTCCTCTGGCCCGCGGCGGCCGCCCCGGCTGTCATCGGGGCCACAATGAAGGCGCCCGGCGCCGCAGGATTCATCATCTCCCGCGCCGCCTTCCTGGCCAACCCGCATCTCTACTTCCAGATCCTACGCACCGCCGGAGCCGCGGCGGCTGCAGCCGCTTTCGCATTGTAGAGGGGCCGTCACATGCGCCTCGATCGTCTACGCTCGCATCGTTCACGTTTCCTCCATGAGTACGCCGTTTGTTGTCACCGCGCGTGTCTAGGGTTTAGGTGCCGAAATCTATCGCGTTCTACTACTAGTCTACTACTACGTGCTCTAAGCATTCCTATGTGTGCGAGTGCCGAATAAGATGTGTGTTTACTTGCCGCTTGGGGTGTGTGATTTGCAGGGTTTGATCATCAGTTGTCTAATCAAGTGCACTGCTGCTTGAGGCAACTTTTGCTTGCTTTTACTATTCCATGTATACCTCAAGATGCATCAATATTATTGTGGTTTCGTGATACTCTCTCTGTCTCAAAATAAATGTCTTTTTAATTATCAAACATTTACTTTTGACCGTTCATTTTATTCAAAAAATTTATGAAAATATTATTTATTTTGTTATGAAATGATTCATTACTAGAAGTATTTCAACTTTGTCTTATTCATTTTTTATATTTTTATAATTTTTTTAATAAGATGAATAGTTAAATATTGATTTCAAAAAGTAAAAAACTTCTACGGTCAGCAGTCGCCACCTTGGCTCTCCTTCTTCCAGTAGTTGCCGATGGCTTGGTTGGTCTTTCAGTGTTGGGCTCTATATTGCACGGCGGTGCTCCCTCCGTTGTTGCCAATGGCGACGCCTAGTGGTTCGGTCCTTCGTTCAGGGAAGCGCATGGTCTGTGGTGGTGATGGCCTCAAAGGTGGAGGCTTGGTTGTAGCAAGGGGAGGTAAGGATCGGGCGAAAGCTTTTCTCCGGCAATGTGTCGGATCGACAGCAACGGTAGCTATGGGCGTCGTGACCTTCCTAGGGTGTTGTCGAGGTCCTCCTTTGATGCTAGCAAGAGTGTTGGCATAGTCGTTCGTTCCTAGTTGTGCCTGCCTTTCTTCTCACTCCACGGACGTGTGGTTCTTTGTGATGTCGGTCTGTTAGGTGCTAGGGTGGTTGTTCGGTTGTGTTGTGTCGTGTGTCTTTGGTCGTGTTCGGGTCTGGCGAGGAGTCGGTTAGATCTCGGTGTGTTGTCGCTTAGAATCGAGCTAAGTTGGCTTTTGGTTGTGAAACTTTGATTGTACTGCGGCGTCTGTCTTCTTTTTTAATATGAAACGTGCCAAGCACGATTTTGAAAAAAAAAAGTCACTTATTATAAGACGAAGAGAGTACTATCTATGTTCTCCTTTAATTATCATTCTAACTCACTGAGTGTGAAAATGTTATTTGAATCATATCTTATAAATTTACATATTTTTACTGGGTTTTTACAAAGATGAATCGATAAAGATACTAACGGCAAAAATATTCTTCCAAGTTGATTACTTGATCTACCAAAGTAAAAAAGATTATACAATGAAATGTTGCATGTGGTGTGATGTCTAAGTTTTTTTTACCTATGTCCAAGTGAGCTGTTCGTTTAGGCTAGAATTGAACCGAATAAAAGCCAGCAGCCAAGAGGATCGTTAGATGAAAAGCAACAGTGGATGAGCTCTGCTGCCACTGTGCAGTAAAAGAGCCAACGCCCGGGCGACCGGACCCCGTCGGTGCAGGTAACAGATCGTCTGTGTGACGAGCGCCCGTCGATCGCAGCTTCTACGGCGCTGATTTTGTCTAGCTCGGGATTCAGTGATTTCGATTTGCTCTGAAATGAATCTATGATGTCTGAGCTTTTTAACCTGTGATGATGGACCTCAAAGATCTGGCATTCCACATTTTTTGAACTAGATGTAGCATCGGATTTAAATACAATTTTGATGATGGATGGATGCCTCCTGTTTCTCAATCTGCTGCTTGATCGTTTTGAAGATTCTGAATGCACTGAATCATCAGGAACATTTGGACTGATGCATGGAACCTCAAATTATCTTCTGATTTTGTCATCTGCACGCCAAGTATCACAGATCAATTCTTACATCTTGTGTGCATAGAAATCTGAAGCTGTAGATGGAGAAAATATTTTGAAGATTCATCTTTATAGTGTCAATATCAACATGCAAGTACTCATCGGAGTGCATTTCCTAGCTACCACTGCTACACTACACCTGAAAAATTTCTCTCAGGAGATCATCCAAAAATGCTTGCCTGCCTAAAACACAACCGCAACTGGGACCATTCCGCCCAAAACCGCCAACGCGGTCAGGCGCCAGACACTGCACCTGGACCGGTCGCCGGTGGAATCCGAACCGCGGTGGCGCGGCTGCTTACCGGCAGGGGGCGGCGGCGCCTCCACGACTGCATGGACGCAGATGAAGCACACGATCATTCACGTGTCAAGCGCGACAATGGATTGGATCGGCTGCGTTGGGCTTATGGCTGTAGCTCACCTGGTTCGTTGCCGGCTCCGGCGCGGCAGCCGACGGGCAGGACGCAGCCGGTGGGAAGCCGGAACGTCTGGCCCGTGGTGACGTTGAAGGTGGAGAGCAGCTCCGGGTCGGCCAGCAGGCGGCACATGCACGGCATTTCGCCGGCGGCGGCAGCGCGGTGCATGGCCGTGCAGCACGTGTTGGAGGGGTGCTTGTTGGTCGCCTTGAGGTACGCCGTGCACGGCAGCAGCTCGTCCAGGCACGGGAACAGGTGCTCTGACGGCAGACCGTCCGGGGCGCCCGCTGCGACTCTCGTCGTCGTGGCAGCGGTGACGGCCGCTGCTGGGCCCCTGGAGATCATGATGACGACGACGACGACGAGCGGGAGGAGCGCGGCCTGGCGCGCGCGTCGGCGCATCGTCGTCTGCGCGGGCTTTGGAACGATCGCGCCAGGCGAGTGACGATGCGAGGTTCAGGGAGCTGGATCTGCTCTGTTCGCTCGGTGCGCCTTGACCTGGCAAACCACTGGCCACGCCAATTCAAAGAGAGAGAGAGAGAGAGAGGCCACTGGGACGCGCGGGCTTCTGTGAGCGGTTCTTGGGCCTAAAATGAACTAGGCTTCTCCATAGCCTGGCCCTTTTTTTTTTTCAGTTTTCGTAAAAATCGGCTGCTGACTCCACTATGCTTCATACTGTACTTACTACTTACTCAAGTGGAGTATTATTCCTTCGTGCAAGGCTGTCCAGTGATTCTGTTCCTTTTTGTTCTCAGGAATGAGCAACAATTAGAAACATTTTGGGGAACAATTAGGAGCATGGATGGCTCACAAGAAAAGAAGAAGCACAATATAAAAATTACAAACATGAAGATTTCCATAGTCTCAACCAATAAAGCTTGTCCTTGACTAGCCACTTGCCAAGCACCGAGGCATTTGCAAGCATTCCTAACACAAATTAGAAGTCTCAAGCTTCTAACTATAACAAGACCAGCACAATCTATATTGCTAGAACCCAGAGCACAATGCCGTGTCAATATCAGATCAAATACCCATGAAACATCATTACTGCCAGTCTCCATGAACTCAACCATCTCGTCATATCTCTCAGCCTGCTCTTCAAGCTTAGCCATGTAAACATTTTCCTCACGGGAAAACTCAGCAGGCTGCGATATCTTCAGTGCTTGAGCTCCTGATAGTCCAACAATGGTCAAATTGAGGATTTGAATAAAAACTTTGGTCAGCGAATTTTAATTATGAAGCAAAGCAAAATAGGACAGGAACATTTTCACTGGACTATTGCATATTTACATTTTACGAACAAAATAGTATAAAGGAATTAGGGAGACCGAATCTGACCACCTTAACAAACCAAAACTTTGTAGTGCAACGAGTCACATTCAACTGAAATGATCATAAACGAGTCCATGCACATGTACCACACATGATGACTTTTGAAAATTTGAATTTACACAGCAGCTGCATCACATCTGCAGACCTCTTAATGAGATTAACAACAGTGTGAGCAATCTAGAACTAAACTGAAATTCAGTTGTAGCAATAAATAGTTGATGCCTTTCATTACATGCTTGAGCTCAAACAGGCCTTTCCCTTTGTATGGGACTGCAAATAGGCTTTCAAGCCGCCCCAGCATGCCCTGATCTTCGTGGAGCCTTGATTACTGCTCTCTTTACACATATTTGTCCCATTCATCTCAGCAAGATTGTCTACGCATTTATACATAAACACTTATCCACATTGGCTTCTGGCTTCTGCTGCAACTACAGTCAAAGTGACTATCAACCTTATCAATTAGTTCTGCTATCTCTGCTTCACCACCCTTTAAACACCTCCAGTCAGCCTACCGGTAAGAATTGCTGACCAGGTCTCCAAGCCACAGAGCAATTCATGGAGCTGCTTGTGACCATGCTTTTTGGGAGATGCGATGGCTAGTTTTCTTTCACAAGCTTGATCAACCACCGCACTTGCCACCTCCACTCTTGTCATTATCCTTGTCATTCTTCTTCGGAGCAGGCGGGGCATTGGGCATGTTCTGGAAGAAGGACGTCGAGAGCAGTGCCAGCGAGACCTGGACCTGGTCCCGGCCTAACCTCGCCCTCACCTGCCGCCTCCGCAGCTGGATCGGGCGGATGTAGAGCTCGTACAGGCGGCGGAAGCCACCAAATGAGAGCACGAGCCCGCGGAGCGTCCGCTCGGAGGAGCCGAGGCTGGCCCCCTCCCGCACGCACGCCGCCTCCCACAGCCGCTCGTCCCGCGCGAGGTGCCGCCACGCCCGGCTCACGCACGCCGCGGACGCCAGCGTCCGCGCCTCCGCCCGCATCAGCACCTCGAACACCAGATCCTCCCCAAGATCCGGCGCCGGGGCCTGCTGCGGCGGCGGAGGAGCCCGCGGGGACGACGAGGAGGTCGAGCACTCCCCCGCCCCGCTCGAGCTCGCGGACGGCGCCTCCGTGCGCTGCTTCTTGCTCGGCTCGCTGGACACCCCGCTGTCCGCGTCAGTGACGGCCGGGGGCCGGGGATCGTCGCCGCCGTCCAAGGAATCGGAGCGGCACTTCATGGCGGGAGATTGGAGGGCGGACGAGACGAACCTGCAGGAAGCATGGGTAGTAGCTTAGCTGATCTATCTGCACTGCAATGGTAGATTCGATGGCGCGGCAACAGCTGGAGCGGGGGACATCCCGATTTCCCGCGCGAACCCTCACCCGCAACCACGAACCAGCACAGATTCAGCTCGAAACACCAGATCTGACTCGACTGTTCTGCGTTACAATTGCGGAACTAGACAGCTGACAATTGCGCTAGGTCAATTTCGTGTAGGGATTGCAAAAAATTGGGGAGAAGTTAGAGAGCAATTTACAGGGGAGGAGCAGTTTACCTGCCCACCCGGCAGCTGAGCTTCCTCTTCGGATCGAGAGGCAAGTGCTTCTCGCGTCCCCCTTTCTGTTTCCAGTGTTAGAAATTGATATCCACCCGTTTTGTCCAACAGTCTTAATGAACCTATGACCTAATCACGCTCTGATCGGGGGCGTCTAGTCCATTATGGCTGGTGGGTCTTTGTCGCCAGCACCACAATAAATAGAGGTGAGAGGCCGGCCGGAACCAATGACTTAAATTCGTCCGTACCGTCGCACCCCACCGACATTCCTAAACCCAATCTGTGAGGGAGCGCTGTGCCGACGGGAAGCACCACCGCCACGACGACCGCCGCCACCGAGAGATCGACGACGTCGCCGTGACTCCAACAGCACTGCCCTCTCCACCGACCGACGCTGCCCAAGCGCAGAGGACCGCACCGACAAAGGAGAGATGGTCGGATCATCTTCCTCGACTCCGGCGACCAGATCCGAAGGTATTGACCACCTTCGAACCACAGATCTATTACCGACACAGATACTCTCGGATCTACACTCCTAGACCCAGAGAAAAGATTATGACATTGGCATCAGAGCCAGATCTAGGAGTGGATCTCGACGAGTATGGAAAAACTCGCAGGAACCCTAACCGCGAGAAAAGATACGAAAGAAAAATTGTAGCCATCGGCTACACTGTGGCGGATGCCTAGGGCTCCGCAAAAGAACCGCGAAAAAGAAAGAAAAATAAAAATAAAACAGTAGCCCCGCAAAAGATAAGAAAAAAAAATGGCGCTG
>BCLG01000532.1:165346-187845 GCA_001602295.1 Zoysia matrella
GACGCGGCTACCGAGACGCGCGGGCCACCGGCGCCGTTGCCAGAAACCTCGCGAAAACGGCCGAAAAGAGAGGAAAAATGAATTAGAGTTAGGGTTGGAATGAGTTCCACTCTTTTTATACCCTCCGAAAAAAGAGCGCATCCGTCAGATCTCGATCCCACGGTCCAGATCACGCGACGGCTAAATGGGCCAGATTTGGCCCAAGAGGGAGAGTGAAATTTCGGCCCAAGCTCAGGTTGGCTTGTTCGAAATACAACAGACCAATGGGCCAGGCCGAATTTCAATTTCGGCCCAAAAGAAAAGTTTTTTCATTTTCTTTTTTAGAGGCATTTTTAACTGATTAATTAGGTAATTTTTTACCTAATTAAATCTGTTAAAATTTGAACCAACGGGATAATTTTGACAGAATAGAAAATTGAAATAAATGCTTCTGAAAATTAAAGAAATTTTATTTTTCGCTACGTACTTAAAGAAATTATTTTCATTATTAAATTCGAACCAACGGGAGAATTTAATTTTGGAAAAATAGTAATAAATTTCAGATAATTATGATATTGTTATTTTCTGACCAACGTCGATAATAACAGTATTATAATTTTTGTCATTGACATTTTATGCATTATTTCTATTTTTGCCCAACGGTGATGTAGATTTAATGTATAATATAAAATTGTGTGCCATATTTTTTACCAACGTTGAAAATAAGACATATAATTTTACTAATTTTTTTTATGTTCTCACTTTATTTGATTTATTTACAGGCGGATACAACTTAATGAGTTGTATCAAAGATATACCCACTCTCAAAGGTGACAACTATGGAGAGTGAAAGAAAAAGATAGACCTAGCGTTTATCTTGGCTGAGGTGGACTGGGTCTTGACCACAGCATGTCCCACTGAGCCTGAGGAGCCAGTGAGGAAAAAAAATGAGACTGATGCTGCTTGGCAGAATAGACAGAGAGATTTTGCTTCCTTAAAGATGTCCTATGACCTTGAGCATAGGAAATGGACCACAGCCAACAAAAAATGTATGGCTGTAATAAAGAACACGATTGAGCCTGCAATTGTGGGTTCAATCGCGGAGTGTGACACCGTCACAGAGTACATTGAAAGAATAAAAAGTCAGTTTACTGGCTCTTCAAAGACATACGCCACACAAGTCATTAGACAACTTGTGAATGAAAAGTACTCTGGTGGTAACGGTGGCATTAGAGAGCACATACTGAGAATGAGCAACATGGCATCGAAGCTCAAACCAATGGATCTGGAACTCAAGGATAAACTCCTTATCCATCTGATTTTTACCTCTTTGCCAAAAGAATTTGAAACGTTTATTGTCAACTACAATATGCAACCCGAGTCTTGGAACTTGGAAAAGTGCATAGCAATGTGTGTGCAAGAGGAGGATATAATTAAAGCTTCACATGGTGGTTCTATCAACTATGTGAAGGATAATAAAAGAAAAAACTTCAATAACTACTCCTCAAAGAACAAGGGAAAAGTCCCTGTCCATCAACCTCAACAGAATAAATTTGCAGTGGACAAAGATCAGTGCCTTCACTGCAAGAAGACGGGACACTACAAAAAAGATTGTCCCTCATATTTAAAGATGATCATGGCAAAGAAAGGTGATAACATTATTACCTTTATAAATGAATCCCTATATGTGCAATATTCGAAATCTACTTGGTGGATTGACTCTGGAGCAACTGTTCATGTTGCTAATTCATTGCAGGGATTCCGTTCGACGAGGACTACGCAAAGAAGAGAAAGATGCATTAAAGTTGCAAACGGAGTCCAAGCTGAAGTTGAAGCCGTTGGTGATCTTTCATTAGAGCTAGCTAATGGCTTCATTCTTATACTTAGAGATGTTCTTTATGTACCCTCTTTACAGAGGAATTTGATTACTGTTTTATGTTTGGATAATGATGGTTATGATTGTCATTTTGGAAATGGCAAGTGTGAAATAAAGTTTAATAAAGAATGTGTTGGTCTTGCCATATTACAAAATGAGCTTTATTTACTATCACTACGTGATGATGTGAATGTCGTATGCGATAATGATAACGTTGCGTGCGAGATAAAAGAATCCTCGTCCATGAATGAAAATAGAAAACGAAAAAGAACTCTAGATGATTCGTCGAAATTATGGCACTGTCGTTTAGGCCATATTTCGAGGGGAAGAATAGAAAGACTAGTTAAGAATGATATTCTTCCTCCACTAGAGTTCTCAGACTTAGAACAATGTCGAGATTGCATTAAAGGAAAATATGTAAAGAAAATTAAGAAAGATGCAAAAAGAAGCACAGGAGTTCTACAAATTATTCACACGGATATTTGTGGACCCTTTTCTGTGAAGAGTATAGATGGTTATGACTCATTCATAACATTTACGGATGATTACTCTCGATATGGATATATTTATCCAATCAAAGAAAGAAATGAAGCCTTGGATAAATTTAAGATATTTAAGGCTGAAGTTGAAAACCAACACGATTTAAAGATAAAGATAGTCCGATCTGATCGTAGGGGAGAGTACTACGGTCGACATACCCCGTATGGACAAGTTCCTGGACCTTTTGCAAGGTTTCTATAGGAAAATGGAATAGTAGCCCAGTATTCTACACCGGGTGAACCTCAGCAAAATGGAGTAGCTGAAAGACGCAACCGTACTTTGATGGATATGGTGTGAAGTATGATGAGCTATTCTACACTGCCATTGAGCTTGTGGATGGAGGCGTTAAAAACCGCCATTCATATTCTCAACAGAGTACCCAGTAAATCGGTGCCGAAAACACCGTATGAGTTGTGGACAGGTAGAGTTCCCTCGTTAAACTACTTACAAGTGTGGGGGAGCCCAGCTGAGGCTAAAGTATTTAACCCAAATCTTGGAAAACTAGATCTCAAAACTGTGAGTTGCCATTTTATTGGTTACCCAGAAAAGTCAAAAGGTTATCGTTTCTACTGTCCAGACAGACATACAAAGTTTATAGAAACGAAACACGCTGTCTTCTTAGAGAATGAGATGATGAGGGGGAGCATGGTAGCTCGAGAGATTGACTTTGAAGAGAAGCGGACGTATGCGCCCACTCCGATGATTCAAGAGCTATTCTTTATACTACCTGCTGTCGCTGCATCGACAGTGCGAGATACTGTGATGCAAGCACCTGTTATTGTTTCTCCTGTGGCAACAATGAATGAGAATGAGGAACCTGTTCCTCAGGATCCAATAGAGCTCATTGCCACAGATGAAGGGGAGCAAGAACAGCCTCAAACAGAAAATGTACAGAATGAAGAGGCCTCGAGGAGGTCTCAAAGAGTAAGAAGATCAGCTATTTCTGATGACTATGAAGTTTATCAGACAGAAGAATTTCAAATGGAGGATGATCCCACCTCATTTGAAGAAGCTATGAGAAGCGAAAACTCTTCAAAATGGCTTGAGGCCATAGAAGAAGAAATGAAGTCTATGAAAACTAATAAAGTCTGAGACTTAGAAGTAATTCCTAAAAGAGGCAAAACAGTAGGCTGTAAATGGGTCTACAAGACAAAACTCGACTCCCAAGGGAATGTAGAAAGATATAAAGCACGACTCGTGGCAAAAGGCTTTACTCAAAGAGAAGGGATTGATTACAATGAGACCTTTTCTCCGGTCTCATGTAAAGATTCCTTCAGAATCATAATGGCACTAGTGGCTCATTATGATTTAGAGTTACATCAGATAGATGTAAAGACAGCATTCCTAAATGGGGATTTGGAGGAAAATGTTTACATGGCACAACCGAAAGGTTTTGTTATGGAAGTGAAAAACTGGGATGCCGTCTAAAGAAATCGATTTATGGGTTAAAGCAAGCTTCAAGACAATGGTACTTGAAGTTTGACAGCACGATAAAAAAAATTGGGTTTAAAGAAAATATTGAGGACAACTGTGTTTATTCAAAGTTTAAAGATGGGAAGTTTATCTTCCTAATCCTGTATGTGGATGATATCCTACTAGCTAGTAGTGATGTCAGTCTACTACTGCAGACAAAGAATATTTTGTCCTCTAACTTTAATATGAAAGATCTTGGTGAAGCTTCATTCGTTTTAGTAATCGAAATTCACCGTGATAGAAACAAAGGGGTATTGGGACTATCACAAAAGGCATACATAGAGAAAGTATTAAAGAAATATGGTATGCATAAATGTAGTCCATCACCTGCACCTATAGTCAAGGGCGACAGATATGGGGATTTTCAATGCCCCAGAAACCAATATGAGATCAATCAAATGAAAGCGGTTCCATATGCTTCAGCTGTCGGAAGCTTACAGTATGCTCAAGTATGTATACGCCCTGACTTAGCATTTGTTACCGGGTTACTTAGCAGATTCCAGAGCAATCCTGAAATAGAGCATTGGAAACTGATAAAGAAAGTCTTGCGCTATTTACAAGGAACAAAAAGCCTCATGTTGACATATAGAAAATCAGATTCACTCCATATAGTGGGGTACACAGATTCTGATTATGCGGGAGATGATAGAAAGTCTACATCCGGATATGTGTTTACTCTCGCTGGAGGAGCTATTTCGTGAAAAAGCTCAAAGCAAACCGTCACTATATCGTTCACAATGTATGCCGAGTTTGTAGCATGTTATGAGGCTACGGGGCAGGTGAACTGGCTTAAGAAGTTCATACCCGGTTTAAAAGTGGTTGACGACATCTATAGACCACTTAAGTTGTACTGCGATAACGAACCCGCAGTGACGTATGCACACAACAATAAGTCAAGTGGTGCTGCCAAACACATTGACATAAAGTACTATGTTGTGAAAGATAAAGTTCGGGATCAAATCATAAGTCTTGAGCATATAAGCACCGCAAAGATGCTAGCGAATCCGCTTATTAAAGGCTTACCACCCAAAGTATTTATTGAACATGTTGTCGGCATGGGTTTAAGCGAAAGCCTGTGACTCCTGAACTAAAAGATGGCCCAAAATGTATAATAACTATTTCAGAACAGAAAAATGTATTGTAGCTGTTAAGTCTATCGGCGATTGATCGTGACGATGAGACAGTTCTATGCATTAACCTGTAATGGAATGAGTGAAGTTAAAAGTAATAAAGATAAAAATAAAAAGTGAGATAAGGAGGAGAATGTTAGAAATTGATCTCCACCCGTTTTGGCCCAACGGCCTTAATGGGCCCTTGACCTAATCGCGCCCTGATCGGGGGCGCCCAGCCCATTATGGCTGGTGGGCCCCTGTCGCCAGCGTCACAATAAATAGAGGTGGGGGGCCGGCCGGAACCAATGACCTAAGTTCGTCCGTACCGCCGCACCCCACCGACATCTCTAAACCCGATCTGTGAGGGAGCGCTGTGCCGACGGGAAGCACCACCGCCACGACGACCGCTGCCACCGAGAGATCGACGACATCGCCGTGACTCCAACACCACTGCCCTCTCCACCGACCGACGCTGCCCAAGCGCAGAGGACCGCACCGACAAATGGGAGATGGCCGGATCATCTTCTTCGACTCCGACGACCGGATCCGAAGGTATTGACCACCTCCGAATCACAAATCTATTACCGACACAGATACTCTCGGATCTACACTCTTAAACCCAGAGAAAAGATTACAACATCCAATTCTCACTGCGAAAGCGCAACGGAAAGCATAAAAAAGCTGCTCGTCATCCACTATTGTCTCGACACGCGTCCTTTTTCTGATATGGTCCTACTGGTCATAGAAATTCTGATAACTGGGTGGATGAATTAAACGTGTACTTTATTTTTTGCGTCATGACGGCGACAGCTTTGGAGGCTTGGAGGAGTGGCCCCGCGGGGCAGTGGCCGGACTTCAACCATATCGGGACGCTTTTCCCTCTACGGCTGCCGACAGGCAGGCCCACGAGACCGAGAGGACGTCCTGTGGTGCTTGGGTAGCACGCTGTGAGCCCACTGGACAGGAAGGTTGCGCGGCAACACCCATGCCGACTGCTCCGTGCCCACGCGGGCTAGCCTACCGGCTTTGTTGGGCTTCTATTTGAGCTGCTAACTGGCTACAGGCCCAATAGAAAAACTGGTTACAGGCCTGTTCGAGTCCCTGAATCAAAAAAAAAAAAAAGGCCTGTTCGAATCCCCGACTAATGGATCGTGGATTTTGTCCGATGAGCTGGCATGACAATGAGGTAAAACTATACTCTCCCCGTCAAAAAAAAGTCTATTTATAAATTTGTTTCACTGTGTTTATTTTTCTCTTTGATCAATATTTTTTTAAATTTTGATAAATTTTATAAACACATAAATTATGTATTATAAAAAATATTTTTTATGATAAATTTAAAAATATAAATTTTATATTATTAAAATTTATCAAATTTATATAAATTTTTAGTCAAATACTAACCTCCGTTTACAAATACTTGACAATTTTGACTTTTACTATTTATACTTTGACTAATTATAATTTTAAAATTATTTTATTAGTTAATTTATAAATAACATCGTATGATTTGTCATCGTATATACTTTGAGAATGTATATTTTTTATATCTATATATCAAAAAATTTTAAAAAAGACGATTGGTCAAAAATTTTGTAAAAAAGTCAAAACTGACGAGTATTTGTAATCGAAGGTTAGTAAAATAAAAAAAAACACAGTCCACTAAACTTAAAAATACACTGTAAATATGAGATACAGTACCATGTGCTAAGTACTAGCCGCAGTAGCACACGAATTTCTCGTGTACAGCCGTGCCGGACAAAGAAAAGGCAGGCCGTACAGTTCGTTAGTGAAGACACGCTGGATTCAACGCGGCACAGATCGAACGGTTAGGAAGTGTCCCAACTCATAGCACTGGTCATCCACGGACCCGATCGCCCAACTGAAGGCTCGAGCCTCGACATCTCCGTCCCCTCTCAGCTCGGCTCTCGCTCGCTCGTCTCTGCCTTGCTGGCCTTCTAGAACCGTCGCCCCAGCCAGTCCAACGCGCTCCCGCTCCCTGTCAGCACAAAGCTGGTCGCGCTCCGCGGCCTCCGCCCCAACAGGAAAACCAAGGTCCAGGCTCTGCGGCTGGGGAGGTGGGCGCCGCACCGGCGCGGCGGAGACGGCGCTGCCGGGACGTGTTCTGGCTGGTGGTCTTCCTCCTCCAACTGCTTGTCTTCGGCGCCGCGCTCGCGCTCTTCGGCCTCAACGGCCTCCGCCAGTCCGAGCTCACGGAGACGTACTGGAAGTACTACGGCGCCGCGGGGGCCGTGGGGGCGGCCCTCGCGTGGGCCTGGCTGGCCGTGGCCGCCGCAAGGAAGGATGGGGGCAAGGTGCTCATGCAGACCGCCGTGCACAGCCTCACCGCGTACCTCGCCGTCGTCAGCGTGCTCTGCTTCTGGGGAAAACATTTCTTCTGGGGCATCGCGCTTGCCGTCGGCGCTGGACTTCACTTCCTCTACGTCATGTCCGTGCTCGACAGGTACAGCTCACAACAGCCGTACTTGCTGGAATTTTAGTCCCCAGATCGTGTCAAATCCATCCTATCTAGGACTATGAATGAGGATGTATGCCGACACCGTGAGGGGAGTCAATTTCTGTCAGTCACATGCAAAACTGAAGAACTTGTATTGCAAATATAATTCATCAACTTTTTATCTGCCAATTTGAACAATCACATTGCCCCTCTAAAAGTATTGAATTATTTAGGAGGCTGATTAATGTCTCTTTCATTGGCCATTTCTACATATGCTGGCATACACATGGAGTGTTAAATTGTCGAAGCTAACACGAAAGGAGTCCCAAATTGTCAATTTTTTCCCTGTTCCCATGCTGGTGTGTGCCTGTCACGCCAATTTTACTGTTTTGTTTTAGCTCAAAAAATAGCTATTTTTTTACTGTTTTGTTTTTTCTTATATTCTTTTGTTCTAGTTTATTGCGGTGAATAGTGCACAATGTTTTTTTGTTCATTTGGATTATCGACCTCGGTGTTGTTCTAAGATTAATTTTGATGTAGATGCATGAAGGGAATGCTAGTCAAATGAGCTGGAGGTGAGTAACAAGTGTGCTATGATAAAAAAAAAAAAGGCTGTTAGTCCTAAAAAACTTGGCCTGTGGGTGTAAGACCGCCCCCGCGGTATTGCATTAAGAAGAAGACCTTCTCATGCAAGTTGAGAAAACTCCTAAACCCTGGCCCATTGTTACAGAGCGGCACCGTAACCCCTCTTAGTGACCAACGACTTAGGCCGGTCCTTAGACCTATGCTTTGTTGTGGAATTGACGAGGTTGTTTTAAGAGCAAATTCCTTATTCGCCATCCAAACTTATACTTTTCCCTTATTTGCCATCCAAAATTTTCATTTCCCCTATTTGCCATTCGTTTTAATTTTTCATCCCTTCCACGCCATTTTCTTTACATCATTAGGATATGATTGTTATAAGAGGCTCCAATTTTAATGTTTTTTTATAATAATGACAAATTTAGCTTCTGTTAATAATAGTCATATAAATCAAAATATGATCTCAATCCCTCGAATTAAATAAATATAACAAAATTAAAGATGTTCAATCAGATAAAAAATTAAGGTCATAACAATCAAATTAGTTGCCAAAATCTATATAGTTAGTCAGTAGAGGAGTACAATGGAAGTTAATATAAAAAATTAGAAGGGTTGAAGCGTATGATCATAATGTTTTCTCATATATATATAAAGAAAATGACATGGAAGGGATAGAAAATTTAAACCGATGACGAATATCCTGAAATTCGATCCCATGGGGAGTCGAACCCAGGATCTGAGGGGAGCGAATAGCTCCTTAGCCGCTAGGCTAAAGGTCCTTTTGCAGTTTTCGTTGTGCAGTTTGGGCTGCATTTACTGGTAATTCTCAGGTAGAGTTCAATAGGTTTCAACAGAACTCTAGGAAATGACAATTGAATAAAATTGAGATGCCAGATAGATAGCAACCACTTTAAAGACCGTGCTTGGATTTTCAATGAGCTTGTGCCTCAGGCCATATTATAGATCTTTTAGACTTCAATTATATGCTGAACTACTCTGGGAACAGTAGCACTTTATACCCACATGGCAATTCATTTATTGCAAAATTGCTATTATTATTTATTTTTTCATGGCAGTAACTGGATTGGTTTTTGCTAGGTTTCCCTTCACAATGCTTGTACTACAGAAAGCAGTTAAAATGGTATGGGAACTTCCTGATGTTATGAGAGTTGCATTTGCATTTGTGCTAGTCATGCTTTGTTGGATGGCATTATGGTCCTTCGGAGTTTCTGGTATTTTTCATCTTTGGCATCACAAATGATGGGCAATGGTGGCTGCTTTTGGTGAGCTGGCAAGTTTTTATCGTTGTTCTATATCTAATTTCAGTGCTTTTATCCTTCTTGGTTTTTTAAATATAAATTCTTCTGTGTGTGCAGATTTTTTCTGTCAGTTTATTTTGGACAGGAGCTGTCCTTAGCAACACAGTTCATGTTACTGTATCAGGGATGATTTTCCTCGTCCTGATTCGTGGTGGACCAGCTGCTGCAACATTGCCCGCCAAACCACTTATAAAGTCACTTCAATATGCTGTAACAACTTCATTTGGGAGCATTTGCTATGGATCACTTTTCACAGCTGCTATTAAGACTTTACGTTGGGAGCTCTATACCTTTCCCTACTAACTTTGCCCTCATTAATCTTAGATAATACTTTGTTTTTTCAATGTAAATTTCACAAAACTTCAGATACTTTTGTGACACCAATATACAAAACTACAGATTTTGTGTATCCTTTTTGGTTTCCCCTTTGTCCTTACCCTTTCTATTCTTGTGTTAATTACAGATTCGTGGAATCCGTTCCAAAATTGGCAACAACGAGTGTTTGCTATGCTGCATTGATTTTGTATTTCATATAGTTGAGACACTTGTTCGCTTCTTTAACAAATATGCTTATGTACAGGTGCGTGATATTTATTCCCGTGGTGTAGCTTATAGTGTTTTCTGTAAATCAACTATACTCTGTGCTGACATTTATTAAACTATTAACCTCTGATACCTGCATGAGTCAAAGTAATATTTGCATGGCTGGATTGCATGAATACATGTGATTTGTGAGCCATCGCTGGTTTTATTAAGATGTAATAGTTCATTATACTACCAATTTATATGGGTCCTCGTTTTTTTGGATATTCTTAATTGATATCGTGTTATCGAGTGCATGTCTCACATGATTTCATTTCAGATAGCTGTCAATGGCCTGAGTTTCAATCGCTCAGCTAGGGATGCTTGGGAACTGTTTCAATCCACGGGGATTGAAGCACTTGTTGCTTATGAGTGCTCGGGTGCTGTCCTCCTGATGAGCATAATTTTAGGTGGGTTAATCACTGGAACATGTACAGGAGTTTGGGTATATTTCAAACAAAGTGATAAAGCCGTTATGGTTGGTTCAACTTCTATGTTGATGGGCATGATTCTGGTAAGAAATTATTTCTATGTCAATCCATTTCAATGAAGCAATTAAGAAAAGTAAACCCTGTGTTGACTTTTTTTTTCCTCCTAACTGTACAAGCTGGTTTTATAGCTTTGCT
This sequence comes from Zoysia matrella, assembly GCA_001602295.1. NCBI lineage: Eukaryota > Viridiplantae > Streptophyta > Magnoliopsida > Poales > Poaceae > Zoysia > Zoysia matrella. Next base: position 175,894 of record BCLG01000532.1, read on the forward strand.
GTTGATTTTTTTTCATGGTTTATTCATGACTGAAAGCTGCAATTTTTTGCAGGTTGGGCTCACTGTTGTTGTTGTGAAAAGTGCTGTGACATCAATATACATCTGCCACGCAGAGGATCCCCTCTTGATTCAGAGATGGGATCCTGAATTTTTCGAACAAATATCAGACGCCCTACACCAGCGATTGCAATACCGAAATTCACGAGCTCGCCAAATACCAAATGGCCGGCTTGACCATTTGCCACATATATCTAGTATTTGAACTTCATTTCGAAGCTCCCCATCTCTGTGAATCCATCAATACACAGGCAGGCATTTCCAGAAGAAAAGTTTGGGATTGTCTTGCCAATGAACTATAGATCAAGGAATATTTTTCCAGACAGCCGAAGTGCCCAGCAATTTTGGATGCCTTCGAAAACCGCAGAATGTTCCGGCCAGTGAAGTAGTGATGCTTTCATGCTTGGGTACAACAGCAGCAGTCCAGCTTCAGGTTTCATTTGTGTAGATTTTTCTGTAGATTTTTGTGGTGCAGAGTATGGCTGTTGCTTATTAATGAAAATGTTTGTGCGAGAGAACGTGAAATGCCAAAGTTGATTGTGCGTCTCAGCCCTAGGAGTATACCTTGTATGGCATGCTCTTTTTGTATGAGCTTGTTGTACAGTACAATTTTGCCTGATGCTCGTATAGTCGTATAGGTGGTCTGGCTGATTTAGTATCGATTCATTCAGGTGAGTTGCATTGGTATGTAGTGCAAAGTGAATGGTACGTTCTCATGTCAAATGCACAGTTTCACTTTGTGGAGTTTGACAACGCTCTCGTGATCATTCCATGGCAGTGGAGAGAGCCACGAGCGGATGCACCACTCGATCCCTCCGGCACAGCCGAGGGACGACTTTGACAAAGGACGCCCTGGGTCCTCGCGACGGGGACAGCCGCGTCGGCATTCCCACGAAACGCCGAAAGGGTCGCTTGCGCTCGAGCAAACCGACGCTTCCCCTGGCCAGCCCGCTCTCGGTTCCGTGGAAACGTATACGCTGCTCATCCGTCGTCGTCGCCGCCCCCGGCCCGGGAAGCGACGCAGCCCAGCCGTGGCCAGAGTGCAGCTTACCCATCGCGACCCAAACTCCCCGCCCGATAAAATATGCCCCCGACGACTGTGGCCATGTACCCCGTCTCGAATGCGGATGAGGCTTCGACGCCGGCGACGGGCGTCCCCAAGCGCGGCGCCTGCGACGGGCGTCCCCAGGACCCTCCTGGTGGCGCCACGGCCGCCTTCGCGGTGCAGGCGCAGGCGCCTGTCGCTGCCTGGTCCACCGGTCTCTGCGACTGCTTCGACGACTGCGGCAACTGTGAGCGCTCTGACCCCGCTCCTCTCCGTCCTGACGATGTTGGTTATCGTTAACCCTTCTTGGCTGGCTGATTCATTCCCCACGCGCGTTCCTCCTCCATGCTACGCGTATGTGCAGGCTTCGTGACGTGCCTGTTCCCGTGCATCACGTTCGGCCAGATCGCGGAGATCGTGGACCGCGGCTCGACGTCGTGCTGCGCGAGCGGGGCGCTGTACACGCTCACGATGCTTCTCACGGGGTGCCTGTGGCAGTGCCGGTTGTCCTGCTTCTACCGCGCCAAGATGCGCGCCCAGTACGGGCTCCAGGAGAGCCCCTGCAACGACTGCTGCGTTCACTGCTGCTGCGAGCGCTGCGCGCTCTGCCAGGAGTACCGAGAGCTCAAGAAGCGAGGCTTCGACATGAACCTAGGTAGGAGTACGCGCCAGCACCGTGCAGTATGCTGAACTGCTCGCTGCTGTTCATGTCGTTCTAGGAGTACTACGCGCTAATGTTCAGTTGGATGCTGTTGTGCTGTGCAGGATGGCACGCCAACATGAAGAGGCCGCAGGGGCGTGCTGCCGCCACCATGGCGCCGCAGATGCAATCAGGGATGACCCGCTGATACAGACGCTGCGGCTCCGAGTTCGTTGCTGCTCTGCATCAAATGCTATAAGTATATTGAAGCTTGATTACGAGCGCGCGTGCAATAGACAGACGCTAAAACGCAGAAGCCCTTCTGTGTCAAAAAAAAAATGTAGGGAAAATTCCGCCATGGTTGTCTAGCTGATTGTATACTCCTAGATACCCACATTGTGCAGCGCTTATATGATGGGCCTTCCTGAACGCCAAATTAAGGCCAGGCCATAGAAGGCCCAGATATGAATTAAAAAAATCAAATTATTTTACTTGGGCGTAAATTTCGAAAAATGTCATGTTTTCTTTTATGATGAAAAAATGACATCTATATACTTACAACAACGTATGTAACAGAAAACTATGACTTTGCTGATCATTTTAGAAAACTGTGACTACTTGTTTCTCCAATATTGCAAAACCATGACTTTTGAACATGCACGTTCTAAAATCGCAGTATTGTATCATAACAGATGTATATAGTGGTGAATTTATGAAGTTAAACTGAAAACTCATACTAGCTTTTCTGTTACTCTGTATTTTTCTAAAATTTAAGGTTCATTTGGAACGTAGGATTTTTACAGAAATCATACAAAAATTTCATAAAAATCAGTTTAATTTCTAGAAAAAAACATAAAAAATCCCTTAGTCTTTGTTTGGAAGAAATTGAGCCTATAGCTGTTTAACTTCCTTACATGTACCTAATTTGTTAAAGCAACTGCTGCTCCTGCATTTTAAAAACGCAGGGAACAAACTTCCTAAAAGAACCATAATAACACTTAAAAATGTACTCTCTCTGTCCCGTTTAGAAGTGATTTTAATGTTGGGTATGACAATTAAAAAAATAAAAAAAGTAAGATGTTTTGAAAATCAGAAGGAGAGAGATAGAGAGATAGAGTGAAGATGTATTGGAAAAAAAATGTTTTGAAATAATTTAGAAAAACTTAATTTGGGAAGGGAGTAGAATATTAAAACCAAATGAAAAGAGCTACAGATAAGAACAACTGGACGTGAGGTAGTGTTACGAAGGATTGAAAAGCGGGATTATATATACTTCTAGCAGTGTAAAGTTTACTATTCTGGTACACGCAGATATCAAGTGGCAATGCCCAAGAGTCCTGCAGGCACCTACTCCATCAACAAGGCAAGCGGCGCCGAAGGGCTACGTGTCGGCCTGCCTAAATGCCACTAGAAGCTTGTAGATTCTCGAGGAAAAACTAAAGTTTGATGCGGAACGTGTCGGGTGGACAAAAACCAAATTTGCTTTCCCAGCCTTTCGGCCACTAGGCGTTGATTCAAAAGAAGAAAGAAAGCCATGATCGTACCCGTTCTTGAAGGTGACGAACACACCACGTCGGCGCCATGCACGTAAAGGTCTGGTCAGGGAGGTGGTGATGTCGCCGGGCCCGTCGTAGTACCACCTCTTCCACGGCCGCGTTTGGAAACCGGGCTCCGACCACCCGGCAACCCGTTTGAGGGGAGCACGTGTCGGCACGACAGGCGATCCAGCTTCGTGACCCGTCCATCCCTGCTGGCTGGCAGGCCGGTGGTCGCCCGGACGCCACCACGACCAGGACGTCGACGGAATTTTTTAATGAGCAAATCTTTTATTTGTCTCTGTTTTGGAGAGTCATCTCTTATTTGTTTTTGAAAAATTTTAGTTTTCTTTTGTAACTCAAATTTTAAAGTTCTATCTTTTTTTTAAGTTAGTGCTGTTATTTTTTTACAGTATAAATGTTTTTAGTTTTAAAGAGATATTCTTTATTTGTCTCAAACGGAACAAATGAGCTAGATGTTTATGTATTTTTTTACAAATTAATTAAAAGCAAGAGGTATGTTTCGATTTTTTCTAATCAATCGATTTTTTATTCTTCAGGCGAGCCAAATGGTGAGCTAGTACGGACATTTAAAAAATATTGACAGGTTAACTATAACGAATGTGACTGTGACGGATGAAAAAGGAGAAAAAAAAAATAGAACTTAGAATTTAGGTATAAAAGAGAAGTAAAACTTTTCAAAGACAGATAAAAAATGACTCTTCAAAACAGTTACTCCCTCCGTTCATAAATATAACTCAAGTTTGCACATAGAAATTAAAGAGAAGTATGATACATACAAAATGAGGAAGAAAGAGGTTTATTGAAAAAAAGAAAAAACGTTTTAAAAACATTAAGACAGAGAAAAATGTATTGAAAAATAAAAATAACATATATTTAAAAACAAAATTCAAATGATAAAATGACTTATAATTGTAATAATTGTAAATGAGAGAGCACAAATAAAGGATTTGCTCTTTTTCAATGGAGGGAAGGCGTCGTGGGTCTGGCACGGACGGGGCGTGGCGCGGATCGGTTGCGCGCCAGCGCCGGCGTGTCGGCGCCCGGGACGACGTGGCCGAAGGAGGAACGCACCTCCGCCGCGTTTTTTAATGCCGGCAAGCCCTAGATATTTTGCTCTCCTCCGCCTACAAGAGAGGCAGGAGTAGAGCGGCGGCAGCAGCACCCGGCAGCGCCGCAGCGATCTCGTATCCGACTCAGATTTTGCCTGCTCCCTCCGCGGGCGCCGGCCTCCTTCTCCCTCGGCCGCGTGCGCGCGCGACGTGTGTCCCGGTGTCGGGAGGGGTTTCCCCCCGGCGACGGCCACCTGGTGCCTCGCATGGCTTCCTGCCAAGCGTCGTCCTCGTGTCCCTCGCCCCCCGCGCAACCTCACGCGTCCTTCTCCCGAGCAGATCCGCCAGCTAATCGCCGCGCCGCGGGCCTTCCGCTCGTCGCCGGTTTTGCCTTCTCTTCCTCCGACCTCCGACCTCCCTCTATAAAGCCAGTCCCGTCCACACCCCTAGCGATATGTCAAGCCGCACGCCCTAGCCCTCCCCCAAAGATCCCAATTCGCAAATGGCATCCGCTTGCCTTCGCAGGCTCCATCCACGGAGCGGCCGCGGCACCCCTTCGTCTCTGCAGGTGAGCGGTCCGACACCTGCCCTTCTGCGTTCCTCCGGGTTAATTTTGCGTTCATTTCACTCCGTTATCACTTGCATTGCCATGTTCTAGTGCATCTGATAGCTCAGAATCATGGTATTCCTTTCGCGTTCTAGGAGTGCGAGAGCACGCGGTTGCGTTTTTCCTTTTTACTACTTCCATCTCAGTAGAAGCTTATTTCTAGCTTTTGTGCGTTGATCTAGAATGTAAGTTTCCCCTCAATTTTATGTCTGCTGTATGTACAACCCTATGTCGTATAGGCGCTAGGGCACCTGTCATATGCAGTTGCTGCATATTACCGCAGTCTGTTCTGGAATTAGATCGTTGAAACCGGATGTGGATTTCCATTTATTGCAGTGCTTAGAAGTCAGCAGTTTGAAATGAGTGGTTCTAGACCCATTGTTACGGGCTTATAGTGATGATGAATTTTGCATATTGTATGTTTTCTTCGGGGATGTACATTCTGCAGTAATGCTGTATGCTCACCGAGGTGTGCATTTGTTGTTTCTCGTAATAAAAAGTTACTACGACAACACTACTGATGTTTTATTAATTAATGACATTAGATCTACGTGATTATATGTAGTATGTAGTGATGATGTGATGGATACCAAGCAAGGATGATGTAGAATACACATAAAATCGTTTGGTATGGGGTACGGGTTTATGGTAATATACAATGATCTAGATAAAATAAGCTGCATACAAATTACAATCTATGTAAGTGATTATGATTTCTTGTAAACATATTGTTATACATATACAAGCATATTCTTATTTATAAGTTGGAACATGTCACGGTATGCCATCAGAGATTCAGCTTCATGAAAAAATAATGTACTACATGGTCAAGCTCTTTCTTTTTAAATTTTACTTTGATATTTTTGTAGTCTTGGCAATAATGTGGACAGCTCATGGTTGCAAGTGTTAGTAGTGAAATTACTGTTGCTATCTCAAATATTATGCAAGCAAATTACTATAATATTGATGATTTTAATAGTTTGAATAGGGGGTAGGAGTTCAATGCAAGTTTTCTTATGTCATATAATCAGTATACATGTCATTTCATTTCACTGCTGCTTTCATGTCATCTGTTAAGGATGAGAATGCAAAGTTATGTCATTCGGCTGGAAAGACTGCAATATAAGGAAAGAAAAGTTCGATTTACTTGCAGCGTACAGATATTTTAGTTTAGTCGATTGCTAATTTTCATGACCAGCGTATATTTCTTGATGTGATCCTGTATTACAATGCTATGGTGTTAGCTGCTCCTGTTCAGATTCGCTTCCAAACTGTATTCTGACTTCAATGCTTTGTTTTATGACAGATCGATGCAAATGGTGGTGACAAGCTAGAGGCAGCAACTGCACATCTTGCAAGAAAATTGTAAGTTAATACACAAATACTTTCAAAATGCATAAGAAAACATCTGTGAATTGTAGAAATATTAATAACCATTTTTGTGATGTATCTTAGAACTATCTTCATGGAGTATTTTTTTTCGGTTCAATTATCTAGGAGTGGCATTATTTGTATATGATGTTGCTTTAAGACATAGTGCTACCTATGTGTCTGAAGTGTATGTTGACCGAGTTTTGTCATATGCTAGCTAGATTTAGTGTTCACCATAAATACAGCTTAATAAATACCTTCAAGGGTGCATTTTCGTGCTGAAGCATTTTTTTAAATTTTTTTTGCAAAACAGTAAGGTACTCATTTGGATGACCTGAATTTGGCCCAGGATAAATTTCCTCATGTACAAATCTGTTTTTTTTTTCTCATGTCAGAGGTTGTGTGGCTTGTATGCCATAATATGGACCAAAACAACAAAAAAAACCCCGTCAATTGAGCCCACCCTTGTTACTTTGGCCCACTGGCCACTGGTTGCTTTAGGCCCAGGATGGTGGAAGATATTAGTTTTGGGGGCTCAGAGTTTTAGATGTCTGATTTTGTTGCCCCTTTTGCCTCTTAGGTTTTCTGGGAATTGTTCATCTCAACCATATTTATCGTCATTAGGAATGATCCAGAAGAGTTAGCACCCTCCTATCAGTGTGATTTGGGAAATTTAAATAGACACTGGGTCTTAGAATGAGGATTTCTTTTTTCGCAAAAAAAAAAAGAATGAGGATTTCTTTTTTTGTTTTTTAGTATGCTGGTTCAGGCTTTCTTAGCCCTGGCCGTCAATAGTTTTGGTTCATGATAAACTAACTCTTATGGTGATAATTTTGATATCAAAGAAATGACTGTTACATTGTCCGTGTTCCTTTTGGGACAGTGGCACTTTGTAAAGAACTTAACAAAAGCATCATGTGGTGAACGGTCTCCTGTCTTTCAGTATGTATGAAGACTCTCTGATGTGCTGAAGATCTGTGTTTTGTGCTGATTCTATTGCATCTAACTGCATTGCCATATTACATTTATCTCCTTAGTAACATGCCTGATAATATTTCTTAGTTGTATAAACTCACATGAATGGGACAGTAGATAAGGTACCCTATTCCTTTGTTGTTCTGCAGTCTTACGTTAGCTGTCAGTCTTAATTTTTTACTGGTTTGCTAGCAGCATGCTCAGACTTGCAATCTCGTACCTGTTTAATGTAAAAAGATATCTTGCCAAACATCAAATGTGTTTCTGTAGAACATTCATTCATCATTTCACAGCTCAATTCCACTCTGAATTTTATTTTTCCTACATTTACATGTTCACATCTCAAACCCTCATGGCACAAATATTGTCTTTACTCCGAGTGTCATCACTTTACCATTAATGGCATTCCTTCAGCATGATCAGAATGCCAACGTCACTCTGCTAGTCTGCTTCATGGATTTAGTTGCAATCTGCATAATTTTTATGCCACATTACAGCACCGATGTTAAAGCTAATTAACCAATGATATTCATGAAAAAACTTACCCCAGCGTAGGAGCAGTTGATGGCTCATCGTCATTCTCCTGTGGCAGTGTGTTTAGTTCAAGTTGCACAGGAATGTTTGTTTTTTCAACTACTACAAAGTTGTATGGGGTTGGTGATTCCCGATTTACTCCGCTTGGTCCTTCGGTCTCATAAATCTGGGAACAAATATTAGAAAATTCATATGGGCTTAGATTATGCAATGATTTTCTTGTACAATTCATCAATTAGCTACCTTCTTATATAACTCGGTGTTATCTTGACGAATCAAGTTGATCTTATTGTATAAGTCCATGTTTTCTTGGTGAAATTGACTTGCCTGCGAGCAACAAGATGGTTAAATCTGCATTACTATATCAAATGCAAAACTTCACAAAGAATGGTTGTTGGAACCTTCTGATTCAGTTCGTGAATTTCATCAAACATGAGCTGGTCCTGAAAAGAACAAGGACAATAGTGAAGTCTTTAGTAAAGGCTCTTATAGGAACTAAACGAATATGGAAATATGATTAACAGTACCTTCTTTGAGCGAACTCCGCGTAGGCTTGTTTCCAACTGATTCTCTAGGGACTGCAGTTCCTTCGCATTCAGTCCAGACAGATCTTCTCCCATCAACTGCCTGTATCAATTAATATGCAATGTCTTTTATGTTGTGTTACATTATTACAGTTTCTAACCAATATCTTGGTAGACTTGGGCAGTTAAAATTAAAAGCTTCTGCTGTGAATGTTAGAATCATCAGCTTCCATAATTCTCCAGCCACTAATCTGTTCGTTTTTTAATAATTCTTTTTTGGTTTATTTAATGGTTTCTCAAGTATTTGGTGTCACTAGTAGGTACTTATGGCCTTTCACATAATAAATAAATTGTGGGGGTGATTTATTTGTTGTTTCTATGTGTGGATGTACCTTGCATGAATCTGCATTTGGATATGGCATATTTATACATTGTGCTTCTATCTCTGTATAAACAAGTTTCTAATGAACAACATGCTTGGAACTTTATTTTGCAGGGTTTTCGGACCATACCGGTGATTTTCTTGCAAGTTGTGCAGTTGTTGTCTCAAGCTTGCTGCCTCCCTTTGCCAAAACTACCAAGAGTTAAAAGCACAGGTTAAGTGGTTAACTATTAGTAGATTCATAGGTTGCAGAAATATATAAACATGTGAATATGTGACAAGGATAAGCCTCTGTTTGGCATAGCTTATTTTCAGCTTATTCACAGAAATAAGCAGAAGCTGTGCCAAATAACAAACTTATTTTACAGTTTATTAGTTCAGCAGTTTCTTAGAATCAACTAAACAGTAGTTTATTTTTCAGTTGCATTTTACCAGCTGAAAAAATAAGCTGCATTTTTTATTAAGTTCTAGCTGTACCAAACAAGGCCTAAAAGAATTGTGTTGAAGTTCCATGGCATGGCATAATATTTTGCAACATGATTACACAGCACCTGTTCTACGAAACTAGGGAAATGAAACGTTGCTAACAAAATTGAAACTGAGTTATTCACCCTTTTTTTCCCTATCAGGATGCTATCTTAATGGCTTTATTTAGTTCTGGATCAAATGTTGTTTGCTCTTGAGCTATCAATCTATATATCTCAGCAGACACTGTTGCCACTGAGCTTTGGCAAACCAACCATGAAATCGTAATAAGTGGAATTTACTAACATGTCAGCATCGGCAAATGTTTCTTTTTGCAATTTTATGAGTTGAAGGTGTAGTGGTCGTCCGGCAGCCTGCTGATTCTTCTTAGTTGTGTTCAGACTGCTTATCTAGACTGCAGTAAGTTACTCCATCTTTTTTGTTGTTGTTGGCCAGCTAAATTATGTTTTTCTGTGCGTCATGCTGAATGACTTCTTTATTTGTTTTTGAGGTCAGAGTATCAGATGATCATGAGAACAAACAGGATTGGAGTGAAATTTCCATTGAGCTGTCAAATCATTGTCAAAGCCGGTTTTAGGTGCATCTCCAAACGGCTTCTTGCCGACCTGATATTTCAGGGTTCATTATGAGATACTCAAGATCTATCCCATAATTTCTGAACTACTATGTAGTGTACCCAAACTCACTACAGATTGGCGGATAGGAATGATGCTGCCGGCCATTTGTTCGGTACTGGAGTTTATGATGGAATAAATCCCATCAGAGTCCAGCTGATGATGGAAGATGATTCCAGTTAACATGCAGTAGATAATTGTAGTTGATATGTGACTCTGCAATCGACTTACTGGCTGATTTGTACTTCTCCATGTTCAGAAGCCAATAAGGTTTCAGGCCCCTTTAGACTTTTTGTGACTTGTGTACGTTTGTTATTTGAAAGATGTGTTTTTTTGAGATGTTTTTTTTAGATGTCTTTATTTGTGTATTTATATACACGTCATATCAACTCCAAATATAATATATTTATGTATATATATCCTACAAATTATTCAAGGAGTTACGCAAACTGAGATATAGTGAAATGAACTGATTACTTGTAGTTGTGGTACCACCTGAGACAGGATTAGATATATTTTACACACCTGTTTCTTAATTGAGTTCAAGATTGTATTAAGCTTTGCCCACATATTGATCAATATTTTGCCGGAGAAGTCTAAAAACTCACAGCTAACAGTATGTTAATTACTTTTATGGGGAATATAGACTGTGTTCCTTATTCTTGTGTGATTATACTTCAGTTTTAATTTCCACCCTTATACACTTGGTTTATGCTATCTGAGAAGAGACTAATAAAATGTCTTGTCTGCATGCAAGTATGAATGCTCGGAAGTCTCATTTTTTTTCAACCATAATTTCAGGTGTGTTTATGAAATCTGATCACCTCAACTAGCAAATTCTAGATGCATCCGAGGGATCGCTTGTATTAGATTGAAAAATTAAGAGTACTGTATTTTAAGCTGCATAACTCATCAGGAGTAGTGTCTCAAAAAAAAAATTATCAGGAGTACGGCCCAAGACAAGAAGCCCAGATTGTCTCTGGCGCACCGGGCACTTGAAGTTTCAAGTCCATTAACGTTAAAAAAAAACCGTTTGAAGCCCAGTTAGTGTGTGGACATAAAGCAGATCCAACCAGAAGCAATATATATAGTGGAGTTCAGATCACCTTTATTAGTTTCAAGGATAATGCTTTCCCTTATTGATACCTAAATGTACTAGATAATCCCTTTATGTGGGATTTTCAGTTATTTTTCTAGTATGGAATAAATTGGGTGCAAGTATGCTGAAAATTGGTTGAATGTCGCCACCATGTGAAGTTTGTTTGTGAATGTTTTCATACTTTGAAAAGAAATTAAAGAACCAGTTTTGGGATGTAACTAGGCAATGTTCTTCAATTATGTTGCCACTAAAAAAATGTGGAGACCATACTATGCAAATCATAATGATGAAATACTAGGCCGTATACCGGTACTCCCTCCATAGCCACAGGAATTAAGGAGGAGCAAAAAAAGTGTGTGCATAGAAAATGAGGAGTGGTAAAGATAGAGATGTAGGAAAGAGAAAATTCTATTCGAAATTAAGAATGTCAAGTAATTTAGAAAAAATATATAGGAAGCTAGAATGACAAGAAATATGGTACAGAGGGAGTACTTACTTTTGAAAGCATGGAATAACAATCATAGAAAGGTTATGTAGCAAGCTATTAACCTTGGATGCTATGGGTGATCACCTCACATGTGTATGATTTAAGACCCCTTTTGGTAGAGTTCTCAAAACTGGCTCCGATTAGGGATTTAGGGTGAAAGTGCTATTAAGTATTCCAATAGAGAAGTGTTTCACCCCTTGAGTTGAAGCCGGAATTGTTTTTGGACATGAATTGTGAGCCTAGAGGCCAAAAATGTTTCTTCTCATGGCTCCTCCTCTACAGGAGACAGACTGAATTAGTTTTACCAAACATTTCTGCTTCAATTCTAGTAGAGAAATAGAAGCAATTTTACATGAGGAGCCAGAGCCGGTGTTAGAGGAGTTGGAGCTCTAAGAAACATGCCCTAATATTGGCATTATTGGTTTATACTCCATCCATTCCGTAGTATAGTATCATCGTTTAAAAATTTAATATTTCATAGTAGCTATTTGATCAACAATTAGTCAAACTTTATTCTTTTCTA
>BCLG01000533.1:17352-62133 GCA_001602295.1 Zoysia matrella
ATGTTATGAAAGCCTTAAAATTAGTTTTATGTCTTCAAGAACCATATTAAAAGAGGTTATAGTCATATTCAATTACTTGTTTTCCAAATTTATGTATTGTTACTAAAAGAGTTTTAATTATAAAAATATAAAAGAACATCACTCTCATTGTATGCATGTCCTTTCATATAGGATCTAGGGAAAATAAAGAGGAAATCGGAGAATATCATCAGGAGATTCAGAAAACCCCGAACGACGCCGAATTCGTAGCTGAGGAATCTAACAGTGATCAAAGCCCAGGCAAGCCCCGGTGCATTATCCTGTTTTTAAAATATTTACTTTTATCACCTTAGGTGGTTAGTTTGTAATGTGCACTAAGTGATAGGAGTTGATTGAAACCGTAGTTGCATTATAGAATCTTACTTTGGGTTAGTATTTTGGTACAGGTAACTCGATGTAGAGCTTAAGCTAATAGTTCTTTTAACGGTAGAAGTCGAGTGAATAAGTCTTCACTCGCGAGCTATAGGATTGGTACGGGATGGACTATATTGTCACATGGAATAAATTGGAGACCGGGCAGAGAAGTAGGTGATAACACGGCATGTGTCCATTGCGGAGGCATGGTCAATGTGTTGTAGCTCTGTCTGTGTCGATTAAGGACCGTTCGTTGTCGGCCCTATTGAGCAAGTTTGAACAGTACTGATTACATACTAGCTCTATGGGCCCCAGAAAACTGATGTAGCCCAATGTGCGTAGTGACTGGACGTAACCGAACCTCTCTTCTGGAGATGATAAAAGGGAGAGCTTTGGAGCTAACCATGGATAGACCCGATGTGGTTATCGCATGGAGGACCACTGCTCGGGAGAGGTGAGCATCGGACCGGCACTATGTATCATTGACGCGAAAGGTTGCCATGTACGGTTTTCGGGAAGCGTGTACATGTCGTGTAATCAGGTTTCTCCAGCTGGATGTAAATCGATTCGAATCGCTGCTACCACTTGTCTCTTTGAGTCACATCGTAGTAAGGAGCTAATCAATATGGAATATGATTATGTTTGATCTCTCAGAAACTTCTTGCCTTTTCTGTATGATATAGTCTTAGTGCAAATTAAATTTATCTTGTCATAATTTAATATATCGCTAAAATATGAAAATAAGGATTCACTCATAGTACATTCTTTGCAAATAGCCAACCCTGATAAGTCAGCCTTCTTATTTTTAGGAGTCGGCTGTAGATAGCCATTTTGTCGGATAAGTCTTGCTGAGCGTTAGTTGCTCAGGGCTTTGTGGTTGCTGTTTTCTTTTGCAGGTGCTTTCTCTTTTCCTTCTCAATTTCAGTCAGAAGGAGCAACCCCTGAGGGTGGCTTCGTTTACTGGGAGCCTTGCTCGCCGTCTTGAGTGTGTTGTCGCTAGTAGTTACATCGTACGGGTTCGATGTATCTTTTTGCTTAGTATCTAGGATGGCTTTATGTAATAGGTTTGTAGCTTCCGCACTTTGAAAAACTTATGGTTTGTAAACTTAAATAATCAGTTTGTAATAGATTTTATCGTGCTTGAGCTGTACTGTGGTCCTCGCTTCGTCGAGTGACATCCGATATGATCCTGAGGTCGATGGTTCATATCTCTCGAGGTACGGGCTGTCACAGAGGCGATGAGGGTGCCGCCGGAGCCAGTGCGAGGTGGAAGCGGAGGGGCGAATTCGATCGGAGGTGGCCCATTTTGAATGTGCGGAGAGAGAGGCCACGAGTTGACGCGATCGGTGGTGAATAGGACCCAGAAAACCGTGGGCTCAACTGGAGATGGACCTGATTTAAAAAAAAAAAAGAAACTCGAGACGGTCCGGATCTCTGCCGAGACTGAATCCAGTCTCGGACGGTTAATGGGCCCATATTGCCCACCTGGGTGGGCCGGCCTCTTCACACAGTTCCCCTTCCACTTCCAGGCGACCAAACCGAGGGCAGCATCCAGCAGGCAGCGCAGGGAACCCAGGAATCGAGATCCGCATCACCATCGATTCCGCCCGCAGGTCGCGCTCACGAAACCGTCCGTCGCACGCTGGTCCGCCGCCACCGGAGCGGTGTGCCCACAGCATTCCATTCACCGTGTCCTCGACGTGGATGGTCTGCGCGGCAGATCCCTGTGGCCGCTGCCGTCCGCGCGGACACGGACAGAAGTGGGTCCTTTCCCACTCGCGCGTATACAGTCTTGTTTGTTCTGTTTCTTTTCGTCGATCGAGCACGCAAGAGACACGGGGAACGATCTTCTCGAAAAGAGACTGATCGCCAGGTTTTACGAAAACGACCGTGCAGTACACTGTAGTAGTGCTTGTGGTTAGCTTTGTTTAAGTTAGCCATATTTTGATCAAAATCTGGATTTTAGTTTTTTTTTAAAAAAACAACGAATCAGGCATCTCTTCATCTCATCATTGTTGAAAAAGAAGGGTTTATGGCCATCATCATTGTTCAAAATTGTTGAAAAAGAAGGGTTGATGGCCATCGTCATTGTTCAAAAAGAAAGGTGAGGGCCGGAAAATATTTTGATTTAAAATTATGCCTTTTGTGATATTAATACTCATTAAAAAATTTTGATTAAAGATTAAAGACGCCTAAACCACCTTTGCCGAAAGCTGCTTTAATTTATTTCTGATACGAAAATGGTACTCTAGAAAATCCGGTGGTGGCAGCGGGGTCCACATACCATCGAAACTGGGGGCCGGCCGGCCTCACATGTGATCCCATCGGAATCCACCTCACCACGCCAATATTATCCTGCTCCTCCCTGTCTTTCTTCCCGCACAAGAAGCAAATCCGATCTCTAGGAGCCTCTCTCGCTCTCCCTCCCGCTCTGCAGCCGATCCATCCATTGTCCCGAGCCGAGATGGGCCGCAAGTTCTTCGTCGGTGGCAACTGGAAATGCGTAATTTTCTCTCCCCTTCTCCCCTGCGGCTTGGCGGCTTACCTGCTCCTTCGTTTCTCGATCGGTAGATCGGCTGGAACGCTTGATTTGTGCTTTTTTGTTGTTGTTTTGAACTGATTAAGCCTATAATTATTATGAGGAGGGCATGTGTTGCGAACGAACTCTATCGGTTTCGATTCAGATCGATGCGAAGCTCGGTTACTCTTCCTTTTTACTGTTCGCGATCTACTTTTTACTGTTCGTTATTGATGCCGTTGTTCGAAGATCCAGGCTATAATTCGTTTGATTTCGTTATTAATTTTGCCGTACGTAGGCTCCGACAGGCGTGATTCAAAAATCTTCATGTGTGTTTCTAGGCTCGCACACATAGCCTTTTCTCAGTTAGAAGTGATGGATGCTGTCAGAGTCTAGATTAGGTTGATCTGCTGGTACTGGACATCCATTCATATACACATTAGGCCTTGCAATTCATGTAGTTTCTACTTCTGAGTGGTAGTGGCTTGAATCCGTTAAATTTGGGGCATAGATGGGAGCTTCCTTTTGCAGATGAAATTCGCTACGTGTTGTGTGTGAGGGATGTCGATTAATGCCATAACCTTTTTATGTAAATTAAATGTCATGTCTATCTATATGCTGAAGAATGCGCAAAGAGTTTTGACATGCTCGATGTGTGCAGAACGGAACCACTGAGCAGGTGGACAAGATTGTCAAGACTTTGAATGATGGACAGATTGCCTCTTCAGATGTTGTTGGTATGTAGGCCAAGCCTCTTATTTGATGCTTTCTCTGAGTGACCCTTTACTTTTCAGGACCTCATGAGAAATTTAGTAAAGCCTGTTGCATGGTGTGCTTACCTGTTTGGGATCCTTTTGCTGCAGAGGTTGTTGTCAGCCCTCCTTATGTGTTCATTCCTGTGGTCAAGAGCCAGCTGCGCCCTGAGATCCAGGTTGCCGCTCAGAACTGTTGGGTGAAGAAGGGAGGTGCTTTCACTGGTGAAGTCAGGTTAGAACTTGATTCTCTGTTGGCGGACAGCCCTATATGCTGTACTGGCAGCGGAAGAACTAACATCAGATGATCTTGGTCCGCTTAGTGCAAGGTCCCAAGTTAGCTTTGTTAAGCATTTTCTTACTCATGCATAGTCTCCAATCTCCATAGTCTTTCAACACTAGTCACTAGCTATAATGGTCCTTTCACTCTATTCTAGTTATTTTCATAATGATTTACTTTGGAAGCTTTTTCAAGTATAACCTTATTCAGCTGGTTGTAGTCACTTACTGAATTCCTATTTCAAGATCTCCATTGATTGATAATCCATTACTTATGCAGTGCTGAGATGCTCGTCAACCTTGGTGTTCCGTGGGTCATTCTTGGACACTCTGAAAGGAGAGCTCTGTTGGCAGAATCACATGAGGTATGCTCCTGGTTGCATCTTATGATTGAGTATTTTGCACTGCACTTTTGTGAATAATTTGAGCACCGAGAGCTTTGTATATGTCCTTTTTTTTTGAGGGGATATATGTTGTAGACTTGTATTAAACTGCAACTTGTTCTGTTATTGCTCTTTATTTCTTTCCTGTTTAAAGTTGTTCTGGGGCAAAATATTCCCGTTTTATAGATGACATTATTTAGTTCAATTCAGAGGGAGTATTTGCAGTTGATGCATTGCAGTTGAAGTTTTAGCATTTTGATCACTGCTATCCAAAGGATTTTCTTATCTAAATCTTTCCCCACTTTTTATGGTGCCAGTTTGTCGGAGACAAGGTTGCCTATGCACTTTCTCAGGGCTTGAAGGTCATTGCTTGCGTTGGTGAGACCCTTGAGCAGAGGGAAGCTGGATCAACCATGGATGTCGTTGCTGCACAAACGAAAGCAATTGCTGGTACGTATCATTTTCTTTTGCTCCTGTTGGAGTTAGTTCCTTCTCATTAGTGTTTATTATGTGAATTACCCTTTAATTTGTTGCTTACATTTTTATGCACATACTCTTTTTAATTCTCTTTGCTTTTACTGTATTACCAGTTTTCTATGGAAGATGCACTGTAAATGAGAAGTACTGATTTGGTGAAATTTTGTATAATCTCACTGTTAATAGAACTTGATAAGCGTTCAATATGTTTATGAAATCATCACATCCCCAAACAGCTCAGTTCAGAAATATTATGTATGTGGCGTTATCAACTGGAAGAATTTTCATGCTTAGCCTTTTTCTTTTCAATAATTTGGCCAGTTCATGTGGATTCATTTGATGACTTGTATTGATTTTTTTTTACATTATTGAAAGTTCAGGCTGAAAGGATGAGGTTCTTTGTTTTACAGAGAGGATCAATGACTGGAGCAACGTGGTTATTGCCTACGAACCAGTCTGGGCCATTGGAACTGGTAAAGTTGCCACCCCAGCTCAGGCTCAGGAAGTAAGTTATCTCTAGAAGATAACAACCTTTTGAGTTCTTTTGTTCTTCTCAAGATTTGCTTTGTTGCACTGCTGTAAATATTTTTTGTTCTGTTATAGTTCATTTTCTATTTGCACATGTTAAGGTTTCACTGAATTTTCCCAGGTGCATGCGTCCCTGAGGGACTGGCTGAAGACCAATGTCAGCCCTGAGGTTGCTGAATCTACAAGGATCATCTATGGAGGTATGTATTTGTCGAGCAAATGGTAGTATTGGCTGCTGAGTACCATTATACATGATCAAATATATGTTTTCCCTCCTGCAGGTTCTGTGACTGCTGCAAACTGCAAGGAGCTGGCAGGCCAACCTGATGTTGACGGTTTCCTTGTTGGTGGTGCTTCTTTGAAGGTAAAGAAAAAGAATCATGGCTTTACGAAATAACATAATGACCTTATTTTGATTTATTCCCTAACTATATTATCGTTGCTATCATCTGTAGCCTGAATTTATTGACATCATCAACTCCGCCACTGTGAAGTCCGCCTAAGT
Source organism: Zoysia matrella (assembly GCA_001602295.1). Taxonomy (NCBI): domain Eukaryota; kingdom Viridiplantae; phylum Streptophyta; class Magnoliopsida; order Poales; family Poaceae; genus Zoysia; species Zoysia matrella. The sequence goes on from BCLG01000533.1 coordinate 23,188, forward strand.
TCTTCCGACCCTCTCTCCTTGACGTGGGGCTCTGCCGAAGAGGAACCATCTTTTTCCTGTGCTATGTACGCTAGTAATTTTGCGCTGAGACTAGACTGTTTTCCTCCCGCTGCCTTTTTCTGAAGCTACAGCTTGATCATGCTAATAATGTGTACTCCTCCTGGAGAACCAATCATGTTTTTGTGCCTAGAATCGTTTGTCCGAGTTTCATCGGAGTCGTCACTTATTCTCTTTTTTAGTCTTTGATGAATTATGATGTTTGCTGACTTGTGACCGCACCATACCCGATTGAGCGTCGGCAACCTCGTGTCCATTCCTGATGAGTGGATGCCGGAATTCTAGGCAAATTCTCCGGGCTTGGCAAGTTCCTCTTGTTGGGATTTCGGTGTCTTCAGTTTATCAGCTATGCTTGTCCGAGTTTCTCCGGCTGGCAAGTTCATCAAACGGTCCTCAGACGGAAGCAGTCAAATCAGTCGACTTCATGACAATACGACGATGCGATACGTTGTTATTTGATGATTAGGACATGTCACCAGATTTGTACGGGGATGTTGGGGATGATCAATATGACAGTACTCTCAAAGAAATACTCCCTGTACCGCGATCAAATGTATTGTATATAACTTCTGTACCGCAATCAAATGCATGCTAATTAAGTGCTTTTAACTACTATCCCAGATTTGTACGAGGATGGTATTAGGGCCTGGTTGTCCTCCCTGTAAATTTGTACTGTCGTGTACAATGCTAGTAGTAAAAACATTGTTCAGTTTCCTTCTCTTTCTTTCAGAGTCGGAGTAAATAGAAGTGTTGTTCAGTAGCATTTGCCCCCCTTTTCTGAACGCTCGTTCTTCGCAACAGACGGACCGCCTCACGGGCATAAATTCCGAGCCTTCCGGTGAGCAAGGCGCAAGCCAAGACGCTCACACCCCCAAACCGCCGGAGAATTTAAGCCGGTCATGCGTTGCATGGGCGCGCGATTTCCGTTGCGCCCACGGGAAGCGTGACGCGTCCTCACCCCACCGCTTCCTATCTCTTCTCTGCCGGCACCCCGCGCGGGCTCTTGTCCGGCGCGCCGGGGCACCGACGGTGTGAGCGAGACGAGCCGTGCACTTCAGTTCCCTCTTCTCCATTGCCTCCTCCTTCCTTCCTTTCCCCTGCACGGACCGAGAAGATTAGAGAGAGCTCGATAGCTCGAGAGGTCCATAAATGAGCTCGCCGCCTCCATTACGCCACACCGCCGCCGCCGGCGGCAGCGGCAGTTACTCCCTCCAGCACCGGCGGCGCGGCCACGGGCGGCCGGGCGCCGGGGCGGGTTTAAGAAGGCCGCGGGTGCGGCGGTGCAAGATGAAGCTGATGTACTTCCTCATGGACCGCGACGAGCAGCGCAGCAAGCGCCTGGAGCTCGAGTTCGAGGTGTCGGCGCTGGAGACGGCTCTCGACAAGGAGCAGCGGCTCGGGAGCGTCCTCCAGTGCTCGCTGCAGGGGCGCGTCGTCTGCCATTGCTGCCTATCCGCCCTGGTTCCTAACAAGGTACAAGGAGATTAAACCTCTGCCCCTGCTCGGTCACGGTGATTTTCCCCCTCTGTTCGGTGACGCTTTTGCGAGGTTGCGTTGCATGCAGTTTCGTCAGTTTATCAATCCGATTACTCCATTCTTTTTAAGAGCGAAGAAATCCGAACCACGAAGAACAAACAAACATGACCGCGAGCGTAACATCACTTTCGTCCCAAAGCCAGCGGACAGACACCCGTCATCATAGCAACTCCACCTCGTCACCTGAAGATCACACACGTGACAACCACTACTCCCAGACCATCGATTACTCCCGTAGTACCGACGCCTCTGCTCCCTGTCCGCAGCATGCACCCCTACCAACACGACGAGATCGCCCAAGATAACCAGTACTGCCCCTGTTAGACGTCTCCCCAGGACCCGGTTGGCGCGATCTCACCCGGATCCCAGTACCGCCGCGTACTGTACCAGCGTACGTGCTCCGCTACGGGCGAAGCAGCGTCCGGTGCAGGAACAGTGAGCCCTCCCCTGCTCCATGCCAGGACACGCCCGGATGCTGCTCGCGCGCTCTGAAATCGCGTTCCCGATTTGTCTGTGCACGGGGACCTGTCGGGTCCGCGGTCCTCGGATCCGATCCGGCCCGTCGTGGACAATGATCATCTGCATCGTACTACTACAGGCAGAATGACACCATGTAATAATTTCTTAAAAGTTTCACTGTCACACATATTAGTAAACATGCATCATAATCTCCCCTCATGTCAATGACCTCTGACCTCTGTAATTAACAATCTGACAAAATGAGTTTTGTTACGGTGCTTGCGGTGCAGGTGAGGAGCCTCCTGGGAGAGTTGGCAATGGTGGAGGACGAGATATTCTACCTGGAGAAGAAGGTGGACGACCTGCGCCTGCGCCTGCACCGGGAGCGCAAGTGGAACGACCTCTGCGTCTCCGTTCAGAACCAACCGCCACCGGCGCGGAACTGGCCGCCGCAGGACCGGCAGCCGAGGCACTCCAGCTGCGGCTCGGGCTGCCGGAACGCGCTCAACGGAGCCGAGCCGCTGCCGAGGCTGCCCTGCCCCGTCGCCACCGACGACGCCCTCGAACGCGAGAGCAAGGCGTCCGTCGGATCCGCCTCATCCGCTAAAGGTAACCGTAAATTAAAACGGCTCATTCGTTCCGCGTCGTTGATCGAACGCGTCCGGGTCGACGCCTCGAACGTTCTTCATTCGGATCGTTGGTTCAGGCGAGGAGGTGGAGCGCGGCAGGAGGAGCAGCCACTGCCACTCATCGTCATCGATACCGGAGACCGCGCCGCCACCGGGTCCGGAGCGGAAGATCTGCCTCAACGGCCCGAACAAGCTCTCCGAGGACCTGGTCAGGCTGACGGTGACCATCTTCCACAAGCTGAACAGGACGGCGGCGGCGAACGCGACGACGGAGCTGGACCCGGGCGGCGGCGAGCCGGCGCGGCTCAACATCTCCTGCATCGGGGCCCGTAGCCTCGTCCCCAAGGCCGCCGTGACCGCCGCCGCGATGAGCCCGCTCAAGGGCCGTAGCAGCGGCGGCGGCGGCAGGACGCCCAGGGGCGACCGCGGCGGCACGGCGGGTAGTAAGGACGAGGCGGGGTGCGGCGGGAGGTTCGTCGAGTTCACCCGAGCCTCCGTCGACGTCGGCCGCGTCTCGCTGTGCCTCGTGGACATCAAGAACCTGAGGTGAGTGAGCGAGGCTCTGCTCCGCCGATGAATACGTGCACGGTAAGAGGAATTTGAGCACTGACAGAGTGAGTTCTGTGGTTTGCTCGTGACGGACGGGACGACAGAGGGCTGATGCAGAAGCTCGCCGCCGTCGACCCTAGCTTCCTGACGAACAAGCAGAAGCTGGCGTTCTGGATCAACGTCTACAACTTCTGCGTGATGCATGTACTGTACGCTGCTCGTTCTGTTTTTCGTCTGAACCGGAAGCCGAACAGCATCTGAATATCTCAGGACTCGTGTTCTTCTCCATGATTAAATTTTCAGGCGTTTCTTCAGCACGGTTTGCCTCCATCGCCGGACAAGCTGCTCGCACTGCTGAACCAGGCTTCGGTGAACGTCGGCGGCACGGTGCTGAACGTTTTGACCATCGAGCACCTCATCCTGAGGCACTCTCCTGGATGCAGCAAGCAGGTACACTTTTGAACTGCTATGAGTAAGTGTAGCTTGCTGCTGCTGATTATGATGACGATGACGGTGAGAAACAGGGAGCCGTCGAGGAAGGCGAGATGGACCTGCTGCGCGCGTACGGGCTCGGGTTCCCCGAACCCAACGTGATCTTCGCGCTCTGCCGCGGCAGCCGCTCGTCGCCGGCGGTACGTACACGTTCCTCTTCCTTCGTCAACCGGCACAACAGATTTTCTGAAAGCTTACTCCAGAAGCATCACTGACGCCGCGTGCCCATGCAGCTGCGCGTTTACACCGCGGACGACGTGTCGAACGAGCTGGAGCGCGCCAAGGTGGAGTACCTGGAGTCGTCGGTGCGCGTGGCCGGCCGCCGGCAGCGCGCCGCCGCCGTGCTGCCCCGGCTGCTGCACTGGCACATGCGCGACTTCGCCGACGACGCCGCGTCGCTGCTGGAGTGGGTGCACAGCCAGCTGCCGCGGGGCGCGCTCAAGCGCGCCGTCAGGGAGGTTCTCGGCAGGGCGGCCGCCAATAAGTTGGTCGTGGAGGTGGAGCCGTACGACGCGGAGTTCTGCTACATGCTGCCCGTCTGGTGATCCCTATTGCTTCAGTCAGGGAGCGCGGAGTTGCTTTGTGTCATTGTGTGGCATTCGTCCATGCATGGTAGTGTAGGAAGTGAAGTGTGAACAAACACGTACGGTAGTACACTACTCCTACCTGCTTACATGACTCTGTAAATCAGTGGCGTATTCGTGTTGTATTTATTAGAAAATAATTAATAAAATGATGAACTAAAATGACTGATTAGCAATATACGGAGTAGTTTCTTTTGCAGCGGATCTACTAGCAGCTCTCAATGCGCGTAGTTGCATCGCCTTCCTAAATCCTAACTTGCATATCCTAATTAATTGTTATTACCAGACATCCTCCTCGGAGCTCTACGAATATGATCTAGAGCACAAATCATGGCAATGTCCATTGGTAAGAAAGAAATGATTGAATTAGTCTCTCCGGTTTTAAAATATTAACTCTGTTGATTTTTAACATCAACTTTAATCATTTATAGTATTATTTTAAAAAGTATGATAATTATAATATTATATTTTATATAATTTTATTATCATTAGGAATATTTAAAACAGAACTAATAATTTTACAAATTTGAATTTTTTTAATAATTCGAATGATCAAAACTGATACTAGAAGTTACTGTTAAAATTTTTAAAATTGGAGATAATATTTATTTATAAATAATTCACAAAAATGCTGTTTTTTGTTTTCATTCAGGTATCTTCCTTTTTTTTCTTTCCCGGCAGATGTTCATTATGCTAACTTCACCAGCCCAGTACTGTATTAGGAAACTTTTAAACCTTGAAGGAATCTATGCTTGAAGAAAATGACAGGTGGGTAATGTGCATGCTAACTTGCTTATTCTAGTACTAGTATTTAATCATTAAAAAAACACAAAAATGGTTACAGAGGTTGTGTTTGAATGATTGCTTAGAATAGCAGAGTACGAGTATGAATCTCAAGAGATAAATATAAAAAAAGATTTGACGATGGCATAAAAATCGAAATCTCAAACATACACGATAAAATATGATATTATCATATCTGAATTCAACATGGAGGATCAGGTGACAATGATGGTTAAGAGGAGTTACAATCTGACACCATAAATATCTCATTCATGGCAAATGAAACGCTACATTACTTATAATGACTAAGTAATAATCAGATTCAATCTCTATTAAGACAATAATACCCCCTTGGATTTAATCTCTTGTTAAATGACTATTAATACTCATAAACGGCTCTAATTGTAACCCGACACAGGGATATATACAAAGTAGGAAATCTCAGACATACCCAGAACATCTTTCATCCCTGATATACACAAAAGTAAGGAGATTTCAGACTGGCCTTAGAACAATTTCCATCCCTTGGAAGAACACTCTTACCGGCTATTATTCAGCACGCTTGATACAACACTACACTGAACATAGGTCTAAAACCAATCTAAAACACGTATTAAAAAAGAGGAATATATACGGTATAAAAATGATATAAATCGAGAAAACTAAAAAAAAAAAGGTTAGAATGAGGAATCTGAAGTAGATTTTGGATAAAATGTTAAAGAGAAGTGATAAATTTATGGTATATATTGTGAAGACAAAATTTTAGTTAAATTTAAATAATAAAATAACATTTGAATATGAACAAATGGAGTATTTGTACTCCATCTGAGAGCCTCTGGAAACGACAAAAGCCCCGTTCCGAAGCTGAAACACGAAAAGATAAACCGGGCCCACAGGATGCCTCCCAACGGAATCAGAGTGTGAGAGTCCACTGCAGTGTGGGTCCAGGTGCCGTCGAGGCCGAGGAATCGACTAGTTGGCCCACATGTCATGGAGCACTCGTTCCTCTGCCGCACCGCCCGTGCTCGTTCACAAAACCCTCCACAGTGCAGGTGAGCTGTGTTCATAACTCCTCGCAAAAATGTCCATTTCTCGCCGAATCAGCCTGTTTCCGCCACTATAAAATCCGCCACCTTTCCGTTGCAATCTCGCCGTCGGCTGGGTTTTCTTCGTCCGACTGGGTGCCATTGGGAGCAGCTTCTGCTCCGGTAGTGGTAAGCCGCCCCCCTTTCATTCATTCCCCTTTGGATGTTTGGATCGACGAACATAGAGGCGAAAATCCATCTCCCCCCTTCGATTCCGGTCAAAAACGGTTGTATTTCTGTCCAGGAATCTTCCCTGTGCGCCGGGAATGGATCTCGACATGGACGACTACATCGACCCGTACGAGGAGGCGGAGGCCGAAGCGGCCGGTCTGGGCGGTCCTGCGGCCGACGACTCCGACGACCCCGACGAGGACGACTCGGAGGCGGAGAGCGACTACGAGGAGAAGTCGTTCGTCCTCCTCCGGTCGGGCAACCACCGCGTGCGCAACCCCGACGGCACCTTCCGCTGCCCCTTCTGCCCGGGGAAGAAGAAGCAGGACTACAAGCTCAAGGACCTCCTCCAGCACGCCGACGGCATCGGCGTCTCCAGCAAGCACCGCCGCCACGGCCGCGAGCGCGCGGTCCACCGCGCCTTTGCACGGTTTGTCCGCACGGACCCGTCCTTCGCGCAGGAACTCGCGGGCATTACTGGCATTCAAGGTGCTATTGCTCCTGCTGATGCCAATGGTAACGCCAGCGCCAGGGGGACGGCCAAAACTGATGTTATCACTGGTGGATCCAGTTGTGCTGCAGTGTCTGGAGTGCCATCACCGCAGGAGGTTGAGAAGTATGCTTGGCCGTGGGTTTGTGTTCTTGCTGCTGGTTTAGGGTTTAACCCCAACAATTTCGCTGGTAGAGTGGCCGCATGCAGTTTCGTGGAGGTTGTGCCTTTGTTTTCGGATGATATGGAAGGGGCAGAATCCTTTGCGATTGTGAGATTTACCAATGATTGGAGTGGGTTTAATGATGCACTCACACTTGAAACCCATTTCAGCGTGAATAAGCTGGGGAAGAATGAATGGAGCAAAAGGAACAATGGTCGAGATGCTGTGAAGGGTAAAGGTGGCGAAGATAAGGTTATGGTGTATGGATGGATTGCTCGAGAGGAGGACTACAATGCAGCTAATGTTGTAGGAAGGTTCTTGAGAAAGCATACCAATCTTAAAACAATAAGTGATGTCTCCAAGCTTGATTCAGAGAAGCAAGGGAAGACAGTTGCAGCATTGGCATCTCAGATCGAGGCAAAGAATCGATACTTGCTGGATTTGGAGACAAAGAAGAATGCTACTGAATTTTCCATCTCACAGATTGAGGATGACAACAGGAAACTACATGAAGCATACAACGAAGGTACTCAATCCATTTGTTCTTTGTTTACTTTGGCTGTTGATGGTGAAAATAGAACCGTTAATTTGCATTTTTAATGGTAATTTATTCAAATTCTACAAGCATTTTCGAAATGCAGAGAGCAAACCACTATAGCTAACAATTGTGGCATAGAAAATGCATGTTGTTGTGGAGACTTCCATAATTACCTGATTTCGTCTTCTAGAAAGCTTTTGGACATAGATTTCTCCTCTGGCTCAAAGGATATTAGTTATACTAATAGATAGGATCATATGAGCAGATAAGAGTCTATCTAGCTGGTTGCTGTATTCTAGTTTGCATGATTATTATTTTATTTGTATACCCTAAAAACTGGTCCATGTGCTAAGTGATGAAGCTACTCTTCAAAACTATATTAGCATCTTGTGTATCTCTAAACATCTTTTTCTTTATTTGTGGTGCCGAGCCTCACCTCGAGATCACTGCTAACTCTAGGCTATAGTTTGTTGCTTTGTTGTGACTTCTGAGTTGATGCAATTATCAAACCAAACTCATTTGATCCCTTTGGTCATGTGTCACATGTCGTATGATCTCAGTGAACTATAAAATGGACCAATTCACAGATGGCATGCCAGCTTTATTCTATTTTGTAATTGTTATTTTGCATGCTAGAAGTCTTGTTTAGATTCATCCTTTTGTATTGGACCTGAAGTATTAGAGAGATGATGATATGGCTTGGTGGATGAGCTGCATTAGTGGAGCATTTCAGATAATGCTAACATGCGTGAAATGGCTCTATGCCTCTCTTATATGCTCTTTAACTATATTTTGTACTAATACTTACCTAATATGCCCATTGCTTGCAGGTACAAAAAAACTTATGGGTTATTAACTTTCATTGCATAGCTTTAAATTCTTTCTGCTATGAAATCAACAGAGCAGTTTCTCTATTAGAAATTGCTCATGTAATAAAGTTTGTGATCCTCCTTTCAGAAATGCACAATCTTCATCGCAGAGCTCGTGAAAATGCTCTAAGGATCTTCCAAGACAATGAAAACTTGAGGACTGAATTGGAAAATAAGAGGAGAGAACTAAATGCACGAGCTAAGCAACTTGAAAAGCTATCAGCTGAAAATGCTAGCGACAAGAAGAAACTCAATGATGAGAAGCAGAAGGTAAGTACTATACAAGTACTAAGTTATCCACCACCGTTGCTTAAATATTATGCATATGGTGCATCACATTGGAAGAGTTTTTTTTATATATATATTGATGGCTTTATCATGCAAATGAGCTCATTGTTATTTACTGCTTTAGAAGTTCGTTTTCAGACTTCTCCCAGCTGTTTGAAACGGTATAGCATGACAATACCCTATACCATTACAATGCCTTCACTGTTAGAAGGACATTATTTGCAAGCAATTTATTGTCTAAATTATATTGTGTGCTTCTAGGAATGCTAGTTTTTAAATTCTTTCTATAGCATAAGTGTTATATTTCCATAGCTTGATGGTCCCATAAAAATAAAGAAAAAATGACACTTTGAGCATACCGACAATAGTATATACCTGCTTTCTGTGGTTTCATGTGTAACTATTTTACGTTTTTTTTTTCCTGGCTCTTACAGGCAAAAGATGATAACAGTGAACTTGAGCTAGCTAGTATAGAGCAGCAGAGGGCTGATGAAGATGTCCGCAAGCTATTGGATGACCAGAAGGTTTGTGCTTTCTTATTTTATCTTGTTTTCTGGTTAGTTGTTCTGAACTCTAGAGATGACAGTTGAGAATTAATACACCCCATTGTATCAGAGAGAAAAGGAAGATGCACTTGCAAGAATGCTTCAGCTGGAAAAAGAGCTCCATGAGAAGCAGCAACTCGAGCTCGAAGTAACAAGGTTGAATGGCACACTTCAAGTGATGAAACATTTGGAGGGAGATGATGATGGGGATATTCACGAAAAGATGGAAAAGCTGAGTTTAAAACTAGAGAATGAAAAGAGACGGCTAGAAGAGCTTAGCGGAGACCTTGTACGGAAAGAGCGAGAAAGTAACGATGAGCTACAACAAGCTCGAAAAGAATTGATAATGGTACTGCTCATTGTGTCTTGGTTTATGTTTATCTAGTATTATCTATAGTGTGCTATTAATTAATGTTCATAAAATGCTAATGATACATGAGATTGCTTTCACAATTATTAGGGCTTGGAGGATGAGCTAACTGGGCGGACAGTTATTGGGATTAAAAGAATGGGTGAACTTGATGACAGGCCATTTCTAAACGCTTGCAAGAGAAAATATGGAATTCATGACTATGAGACTAAAGCTGCAGAGTTGGTCACATATTGGCAAGAGGAGATAAAGAACCCAAACTGGCATCCTTTTAAGATGATTAAACAGGCGGATGGCGAAAATAAGGTATTTACTTAGTTTTTCTGTTCCAAGTAATGTGTGCCTTTTGGCGATGGTCTAGTGTTTCTTGATAAATCTTGCTCATTATTTTTTGTTGCAGGAAGTGATAAATGATGATGATGCAAAACTGAAGTACCTCTGGATCCAATATGGAGATGATGTGTGCAACGCGGTGAAGACTGCCCTGTTGGAAGTAAATGAGTACAATGCCAGCGGGCGGTATGCTGTGCCCGAGCTCTTCAACTTCAAGGAAGGCCGCAAGGCGACTATGAAGGAGGTGCTGAGGTATCTGTTCGGGCAAATGAAGACGACAACCAAGCGAAGGAGGGGCTGATGCACCATGTTGCCTGGCCTGGGTGCCTGGGCGTAGCCACCAATCCAATAAGTAGCAAGAAACTTTTCCGGCCTCTCACTGCATCGCTTCTTGTAATATTAGCTTCTTGAAATAGTAGTCTGGATTTGGCCTCACTGAACGTTATGGTACAGTGGTAGTGAAGGCGTTCAGCATCGTTGCATGTGTTCCTCACTGGCTTTTGGCGGCGCGGCCGCAGCCTGCACGGTGTTTGAGGTTTCCCCTTTGGCCGTTTCGTTCGTAGCTGATGGGCGATGGATCCATCGCCTAGCGTCAGTGCGCAGGTGACGGCCGGGTGGTCACTTGAAAACACCTGCGTGATTTTGCAATAGTGAGATTAATGACAAATGGTTTTCATGTGCTTTCTGTTCATCAGTGCCCAGAAGCTTTGTCTCCTTTTCCTCTGTTTGCTATTTTTATGAGGAAAATTGCCTGCAGTGCCTTGCTAATGATATGTGTACATGCTGTGCTGCTGCGAGGTAATTAAGTACTGGTAGGCTGTGGAGTCACTGTTTTAAATTGTTTTGAGTTTATCTAGGATCCTTGCTTCTTTAGGAGTACACTATACATGTAAATAGAATAAAATTTCTGTTATTTTATACCCTGCAGTTCCGTATACTTCAAATTTCTATTGTTTCATAGATACTTGTCTTGGCTCAAAGCCTGGCTGCCTGTTGTTTCTTGTTATAGATGTTAAAACTGGTTATATTGATGTTTACATATACCTTTCATTTGTTGCTCTAGCTTTTACCACTCATTGTCATATTTAGTATTGTTCGTTTGGAACTTATATTTTGGCTAGCAGCCGCAAAGCTAGCAGCAGCAGGCTAGCGGCTAGCGGACACGCACAGCAGTACAGCACTGCTGCTGCTAGCGGACACGAGCGGGCAGCCGCAATCTCCCGCAAAGTAAAACGGCGCTATGCATGCCGCCGCAAAGTGCCCGCCAGCCATATTGCGGCTCGTGCGGTAACGGGACGAGCAGCTCATCACCGCGCCGCTTACAGCTTTATCAATTACACGCTCGGTTTTCTAGCTTGGACATGTTTTCATTCTCCTCTTGGTGTAATTTCATTTTCTTTAAAACTGTTTCTTTATTTTTTTTTCCACCCGAAAGATCCGGAACATTCCGGCATTTCATTATAAGGAGAAGCAGACTTTGATACAAGCGCGAGAGGCTCTAAGCAGCCTGCCGGTTTAGGAGTAAGGGCTAAGCCGACATGTTTAACCTAACATGACTGTACTCACTAAGACGAGGAACAGCAGCAGCAAGACGTCGATCGAGCTCCCGGGCACCAGAGTGATGCGGGGCTTTTGATCTCAGACACCAGACGCGCGATGGTCTTAGGCTGATTCTGAAAAACTCTAGTGTTCGGTTCCTTCCACACCGTTCAAATTACCAGGATCAGCAGGGAGCACGCACCCTGCAGCCGCGTCGGCTGGACACCAAGGTACTGTTTGGTTTAGTTTAATGTAACGTAATCTGATTACAACGGTAATTGATTACGTTATAACATGTTAGTTTTAGTTCCTCAGTAATCAAATACCACTGTAATCGGATACCGTGCTGCACATACTCGTCCCGCTATCAACCCACCGGTATCGATTCCAATCCCCGCCGGTCGCTCAAACTCCTCCAGCACCCGACTGCGCTGCCGCTACTCGCCTGATTGCGCGCCTCGATCCACGCCGGCGCCTGCCCCCGACCACCAAGGTGCCCACCCCTACGCGCTCGAGGCTCGACAGCGTCGCCATGGCTCCCTCCCCCGACCCGTCCCAGAGCTCGACCACGCTGCCCCGGCGCACGCCCCCGACGTCCCCGGTGCGCGACGCCCGCCTTGGCGCTCGACGGCCACGCGCAGAAGATGAGATCTGGCAAAGGGATGGAGGGCCGACGGCCAGTAGGAGGCAGAGCAGGGCGTGGGGGACCGAGCGGCGCTGCGCGTGGGAGCAGGGTGTGGGGGACCAAGCGATGCGGCACCCATCTGCGCGCGGCCTCCGGCGCGACGGCGACGAGACACAGAGGCCACCCCACCACCTCCTGCTCTCCCTCCAGTGCCCTTGGCACGAAGCTCCTGACCTTGGACTGGTATGTTGTAGTTGCGCGCCTCGTCGTCCCTGCCGCCCCGCCGCCACGAGCTTCGACACCAGCGGAGGCGTCGTCTAGCTAGCAGCGGCCGTCGTCGATGACAGAGGGGCGGCTGAAGACGCACCCATGATGCCTGCGGCGACTGGCTCCGGCGGAGAGGGAACTGGCGGTCTGGCTCAGCTCGGCGAGACACCAGCAAAGAGGCATTTTTTTATCGTCTGTTCGTTGCTTTGATTTTTAGCTGGAGACGAAGAGGATTTTCTAATACCTGAGTACCAAAGCAAACAATGTATTGTAATAAAATAGCGTTACTTTTTCAAAATAGGTAATCATCCATTCCAGTGCCAAATCCACCGTATTTTGTTTACACCAGGATCGATGTCTGTGCTAACGCTACAGTAAAAAAAATTAAATTAAAAATTAATATATTAATATTAAAATTTGAAAATTTTTATTTTTCACCATAAAATTTTAAATACAAACCAATCATGTAAATATACTTTCTTTTCTTTGTGTTGTTTTCACTGAACGACCCGAAACAAATTTATTTTTTTATCAATAAGTTTTTTTAATCTTATATATTTGTTTCACATGGTTATATTTTATTTTTTAACAATTTTTTTTAATCTTATATATTTGTTTTAAATAATTATATTTTATTAATTAACTATGATTCGTGTGAGTCTAAATATTAATTAAAAAATAAAATATAAATATTAAAAGTTTGATAATATAATATTAATATTACAGAGCCAATCGGTGATCTGGAATGGAGCGAGCTGCTGCGCCTGGTGTTCACCATCGTGGGCTGCAGATCAAGGTCCGTTCGATCTCCCAGCAGCACTACACGGCAGCGATCAAGGTTGGGGCTGCAAATCGGCCCGCTGCGAACCGGCTGCAAGGATTTTTTTTATTCGTCGGCTACACTTAAACACGAATTTTTTTTTATGTCTCAACAACTTTCAATTTTCATCTGTTAGCCGAACGGATACAATTAAACAAATTGTAGATGAATTTGTATTTTTTATACAAACAATAGTTTTGTGGCCTAAGAAGTGAGAGATTTAAGGGATGTTAACTGTTAGATTCGTAAAAGACGTCTGAAAAGATATTTAATCCATTTTATATGTAAAAAAAAATAATTTTAAGTATATTTTTTATCTGCATATAGTCTAACTCATCTCTGTTAGATCTAATTCATCTCTATCAAAAATATTTTGTTGAGTATATATAAAAAACTGTACTTTTCAAAAAGCAGAGATTACCGTTTATGTTACCAGCCTATGTACCAAACACCTCCCAAATTAAGCGGACACAGTTTCACAAAGCATGCTCCTGCTCATTCCTCGAGGAAAAGAGTTTCACAACAAAGGACACCGAAGTGAAGAGTTCGGCTACACACACATTCTTAGTGTTAGACCCCACTCGGAACGCAATAATCTTATAGAAAACACATAAATTTTACATAAATCAGTTTAATTACATATAAAAAACACATAATTTAGAAAAAAAAATCCTGCGTTCTAAACGGAGTAGATATTAAGCAGCATGTGCACACAGAGGTTGAAGCGTCTGTTTACTTGCATTTACGATCTGGATATGATATTGAACTCTGGCAACAGGAGAATTCACCACTATCGTACACTAGCCGATTCGTATGTTCTACTCCTATCTAAGGCACAAGTTTCCTTCAACACACGGAGTAATAAAAAAAAACATGCAGGTATACTTCCTCAGCTCACATACTACTACCAGTAGTAGTCAGTAGGCAGAATAGGTAATGTTGTCCTTAACTTTCACCAAAAGCTTATTTTAATCCTGAACTAACTAGAAAAAAATTCTTATTTGCCATTGAAAGATACTCATAAGCCATAATTTTTTTTGAAGTTCCTTACACTACTTAAAAAATCATTTATCACAACACCCTCCTCTAGATAGTAGGCGGTTCTTCTAATAATTAACCACATGGGGAATAATGACCCAAAATTAAAAGCTTAGGAACAAAATTGACCACTTGGTAGTTCAGGAGTGGACTTGAGCTTTTATCGAAAGTTTAGGAATCTGTTCCGCCTATTCAGTAGGACAAGGATCCAACTCATCAGAAAGTGAACTTTATGTCGTCTCTAGCAGATTTGAGAATTTGCAGCATCTCACTGTACTCCTCCAAGCATTATGCTTGTTTGTTTCGGTATACTTGTCGCATGCACATACGCATCAATGTGCAAACGGACAGAAAACCGCTTTATGCATGCTGATGTAGGACTCCCATTCTAAGGTTTCATATATGGCCCCGTCACGGTCATCCGTGTCTGTATTCGGCTATAGCACGGCACGCTAATTATCCCTGGATAACGTCCGATGCTAGTTCAGGGGATCCCAGACCTTGGCAGTTGTATGCTCTATCTTAGGCACAAGTTTCCTTCAACATACTCTTACTCCCTCCATATTAAAATAAATACTCCCTCTGTTCTGTTTTATAAGTTGTTTTAAAATCGGATATAGAAATTAAGAGAAGTGAAAAATGTGAGATGTTTTGAAAACAAGGCAGAGAGATAGATAAAGTGGAGATGTATTAAAAAAAGAAAAAGGTGTCTCAGTAAGTGAGAATGACTTATAATTTAAAAAACTTGAGTAGTCCAGAATAATTTATAATTTGAGATGAAGAGAGTATCTTTTTAGATTTTTAGTTATTAACGTTTAACTATTTGTCTTATTTTAAAAATTTATAAAAATATTATTTATTTAATGTGGAACATTTATTATTTAAAATATGTTAAGCATGACTTATTTTTTTTATATTTTTAATAGGATGAATGATTAAACATTGATTTCCAAAAATAAAAAAATCACTTATTTTGGAATGGATGGAGAACTCAGTAGGACAAAGAACTACTAAGAGTCTGTTTGTTTCCCCAATAAATTATAAATCCAGGTTATAATATGAAGATTATATAACTTGGATTATAATATAGAGATGGATAACAATGGTGGATAATTGTTTTAAACTTGATATAGATAGTGGATCTTTTGCAGATTATAATATGAAATAAGTGTACTTAATTAGTGAGCAACTTATCAAATTATAATAATCTAAGTTTGAAATTAAATAAGCAGATGAAATGTATCATGTTTGTTACTTCGGCATATTATAATATATAGATTACATAATCTAAGTAGATTATAGGGCCTAACAGTGAATTTTATATCGTCTCTAGGATACCTGGGAATATGCAGCATCTCACTGTACTCCTCCATGCATTATGCCTGTTTGTTTTTGGTGCTTTGTCGCATGCACATCCACAAACGGACAGAAAACCACTTTATGCATGCTGATGTACTCCTATTCTAAAAGGTTCCATCTTTGTCCCCGTCACGGTCATCCACGTCTATATTCGGCGACAGCACGCAGCTGCCGGCATGAAATTTCTAACGAAGAATTCAATCATTCATGCCAAGTTTTCAGTAATGGACATGTATCGGTTCTAACTAGCTAGGCTCCGCGGAAATCCATGCACTCCCATCCCGGCCATGGCATGCATGCATACCCCTGCATAAGCATCGTCAGGGCGGGGTCTTTTGTACGTACGGTGTTAGCTACTAGGGTTTTGCATTACCCATTCAATCATCATCCGCGAGCAACCTGTCAGCTTGGAAACCGCAGCGGACTGGACGGCGGCGCAGGATGGACCTGGCGGGGGAAGGACGGTGGAGTGGAGCCTCGATCGCCTCCTCGCCGGCGTCGCCGCGCGAGCGGTGTGTGGTCGCGGCCGGGGTGGGTGGATGAGACCGAGGGAAGGGAAGTCGTCGAGGCATTTCGACGGTGGCAAAATGGATAGAGTTTGGGTTATAATTCTATTCGGATCGTAAGTAACAAAAAAAAAAAAAATCCGTGCAGCCACAGCCGAAAAACACACACAAAAAAAACCACAATTCAACGTGCCTATAATTGCAGGCAATTAAGTAAAAAAAAAGGGCAAAATTGTCAAAAGAGCTCTTGAATCACAACTTCAGCGTCCAGATCCAATACTTGTACTAACAAACTGCGGAACGAAGTGTAATACAGCATTAGCATGAGAGGTAACTTCAGTGTCCGATGCGAGTGTGTACACTGTCAGGACGAGAGGTTGAAGATGGCCGGGGACGAGCGAAGCCACAACGTACATACAAATGCTCCTCAAATCATGGCGCCGAGGACGAGGCTGAAGACGACGGCAGGGTCGTAGGCGTCGCTGATCAGGTTGACAGCGACGAGCAGCAGCACCAAGGCAAGGCAGAGGAGGATCTGCCCGGCGGCGGCGCGGCGGGGGACGTCGGCCTCCACCCAGAGGCCAGCCCAGATGGCGAGGAGACCGCCGAAGAAGGTTCCGGCGAGCGCCCCCGACCAGACGCTGGGACCGAGCGCCACCCATCCCGCCGCTGGGGAGCTGGCTGCCGCGCTTACGGCAGCCACGCCAGCGACGACGCCAACCGCGGTCAGCTTCGACGGGATGTCCTCGCCGCGACCCCGCAGAAACTGGTACACGGCCGCCACCGCCGCGGCGTGCTCCCTGACTGGAATGTTGGGCATTGCCATGGCAGCGTACGTGCGCAGCTGGCTAAGTGGCTAGCTATAGGGTCGAAGGTGCAGCTGCGGTGCACGGCTTTGGTATATATGCTTGACCTGTTTTTGTCCAGCTTATATACGCTACTCCCTCCGTCTTAATACAAATTTATTTTTAATTTTTGTTGAGTACAATTTTGATTAATAATTTTTATATATTTAGTTAGTTTAAAATTTAATATTTATACTTTTAAATTTATAAAAAATATTTTTATAATATATAATATATATTATTAAATTAATTAAATTTATCAAAATTATTGATTAAAATCGTAGTCAATAAAATCTAAAATAATTTTTTATTAGAACGAAGAGTAGTATCATGCTATAGCTTCTACTCTCACGTACATGTCCAGTACTCCCCTATGTCCCAAGGACGAGACAAGAGAGGCGTTGGGAGTTTACAGACATCCATGGAAACAAAAGGAGAGAGACTTTTTCGACGGCCATATTTGTCCTGCTACACAGAATTCGAGCAGTGTGGAAGCATGCGTGTCGCGCACAAAGTATTGCCAATCGGAGCCCGGATCGGTTTGGACGTGCCTTAAATCGAATCTTTGTGCACACGGCACTTAGAAAGTGTACTGCTCTGGCTAAAAAAATGTAGGCAAAAGTAGAGTAGCTCAATCCTTTATTTTTGTACTCACTGCAATTTAAAAATATTGACACGGTTGATTTTTAGCATCAATTTTGATTATTTATTTTATTAAAAAATATATTAAATATAATATATTTTTATTAGAATGACTAATAATTTTTTTTATTTAAATAATTTTTTAATAAAACGAATGATGAAAGTTGATATTAAAAGTCAACAGTGTTAATATTTTACTACACCTGTTCCATATTATTATGAAAATTTGTTTCACGTCGAATCTAGTAACATAGTTTACATACGATAAAATTTCATCAATTTTGTATTATTAATGATTAAAGTTAAAGAATTTTAATTTTGACTAAAACAAAGAAATGCTTACATTTGAAAACCGAAGGTAAAACAGAGATACTATTTAATTAACATTTAATTTGTCCTCGCTGATTTTCTGTGTCTGTCTTCGCTGTAGCAGGCATCACAAGTGATTTACATGGATGAGAAAAAATAATCTTTCCAAATCACTTTCATAGTTCGAACGCATGCTTTGTCCCTGGGCAAAATAAAAAGATCGATTTAGGGACTATGACTCCATGTGAACAGCTACAGGAATGCAATGCCCACCCAGTACCCAATTTGTACTGACCAATAGCCAGAGCATGTCAAAACATCTTTTTACTTGCATATACTGTGGACAAGATATTGAAATCTGGCAACATAAGAAATCACCACCATCGTGCACTAGCCCTTTGATGCCCAACAGATTGGCAGAAACCGATTAATAACACTACTGTCACTATAAGTTGCAGAAGAAAAAGGTTAAATTATTAGAGGCTTAGAGCATCAAAAATCGTTATGGACGAATGAATAACGGAGCACAAAATTCAAAGACTACGGATGCTGCAGAGTAATTTTGCAGCATGCTAGTACATTCATACTGCAACGAGCAAGATCATACCAGTAGTTCTGCATTCCACTGTCATTATGCGAATGGAACCATAAACTTATGTTGATATCCTAAATTTACAGAAGCATTCAAATGGTCAGATTGGGAAGGCAATAAGCTACAGTGAGTTGCTCTAATTTCTGAACAGGATCTAAATATATTGCAAGAAAGAATGCACTAGTCATCATCCTTAATCCTCTTCAATAGTCTAGCAGCCCACCGGCGTAGCCTTTTCTTAAGCGTGAAGCCCACCACGATACCAACAGCAAAGCTTACAGCACTGACCTTGGTACAAGTTGACAGAGAAACAACCCGCCTGCAATGCATTGTACATTATAACATTAGTAGGCCAGAAATACAAGAAAACAAGAAGTCAAGAATAAAAGAAGAAACTATTAATTTTAAGTTTTTTAGGCCTGAAAAAGGGCCTAACTTATCCAAGAAACACAGATGCTTCTTTAAGTAATTATATTTTACATGAAGACAAACAAAGGCAGCTATCCTTTCATGTTGGACAAACAAAGAGATTTCGCTGAAGCAGTTCATATTTTACACCTGCCTACCTGAATACGAAATCACAACATTCAACTATTCTGATCAAGCTCTTCAACTTTGCTAGAAGTGATAACTGTACAAGCGCATGTTGGCAGTATAAGGAATGAACCAAAGTGTGCATCAGCCAGTTGCTGACCAATTTGTACAATCAACCGGATAATCTCAAGAGTGGAATGTGGTAAACTAGTACAACAGGCTACACTTCAAGTTATCTCAAACAGAATTCCAACTAATTAGCAGTTAGTACTTAATACATCAAGCTCCATTTTCAGATTGACAGCAGCAGTAAACTTCAGAGGAAGGGGTCTTTCTTACAATCCTCTTTTGCTGATTTGTTCCATGAAAGGTTCCAGGGAAAACTTCAATCATTCGTCATTTATATATACTAATTTAGAATTTTGACAACATTAATGCATAATTCCAATCTATAAAGGCCAGAGTTTCAGACTAGTTAGTCTAAGGTAAAGATCGTTAGCATAGTTATGTCAAATTAGCCCCTTTCTCGTCACATCGTTGAAAATAAAACGAGCCTTATCATGTGCGGCACTTGCAGATTCTGCACTGCCGCGCCGAAATAGAGCAATCCACCAAGGCGTCCCCAGGAGCGGCGACTCAGAGGAGGTGGGCGTCGGTGGAGACTACTTACCCAGCGGCCCTGGGCACGAGGACCTGCTGCGCCTGGTCGGAGAAGGCGGCGGCCGAACGCGACGACGAGTTGACAGCTTCCTGCGCCGCCAGCTGCACCTTCTCCGCCGCCGACGTGAAAACTCCGGTTGAAGCCATGTTCCGAGATCCCTTCCTCTACCGCCGACACTGGCGGCCGGCGGGGATGGCGCTAGGGCTAAGCTTCTTTGTGTTGGAGGTCCGCGACTTGGATGGACTTGGATGGAAGAGAGGTAACAAAAGAGTGGAAGTCTCGGCGATGTTGCCTATGACAAGTGGGATAGGTCGGTGTTTTTATCCTCACAAAAACATTCCCATAATCTCCAGTTGTCGAGATGGAATGCTCTCCAATCCACATCTGACATCGTTTGAGATACGCATACTTTGAAGAGCAAGACACTAAACACCCCATGCTGATAGTCAGAAACATGAAGCACACGAAGCCAATCAGTCTGCTAGATAGAAAACCAGCGAGAACGCAAGCAGAATGTCACGAAACATTTAGCCGAAAGTTTGTATTCCTCATTGCTGCTGCAAAATTTCGTATCTTACAGCATATGGGAGTATACAATACATTAGACATGAAAGAAATCTCAATGTCTCACTATGCTAAGACAAAGCATGCTACCAACTCTCTAGGTACAATCCACAAAACAGGGCAAATGGTCAAATCTGGTACAGATTCAAATGGAGTATAGGTATAGGAGCTAGTCACAGTAAGGGCAACTAGGACCTCATTTTCATTTCTTCCGTCTCAGAGTATTGAAGTCATACTTTTCACGCTTGTTCGACTTGTGAGATCCACGACCATTGCGTTGTGAAGAGGACCCATCATCAACATTTCCAACTGTGGTATTTGGCAACTTATAAGGTGGTGGCGTTTCCATCTCAAATTCAGGCTGTTTCCTCTTGAGTTCGTTCAGAGATATGCTTTCTGAAGTGTCAAGGTCCCCAAATCTTGATGCTTGTACTCCACTTCTGCATTTTCATAACAAAAGATAAAATATGTAAACTCCATATGCAAAAGAAAAACACCAATGCACCCATTCATACAAACAGAACAATCTCACAGGTATTAAAAAGTTTACATAACAAATTTGATGCAGCATGTAGGCGCAAATGGTATTATGGTGAACATAATGCACATAGCCCTTTGTATGAACTAAGCATGGGTTCTTTAGTGATGATATTGAATATATTTCTGTCCATCTGTACAACGATAAATAATGAACAGATTGAAGCATGTATGCCAAGCCTGACGCATTCGTAGTACAATCATACACAAAACTTTCTAAAACTGAATTACCACTGAAACCTTCGTCATCGTCACGCAACGTAACATGACACCTCATGTAGTTCCTTAAAAGATACAAAAGTTGTATATGGGTAGGCCGAATGACATGTTCAGAATAAAAAACAAACACTCAGAATATCCCAGGAACACATGTGCTTGTGCGGCATACCATCACCCCGACATGCTGATTCCCAGTGATTAATGAGCTCTTTCAGATTTACCCACATGCGCGACTCAATGACTGAGCCTAAATAACATCTTCAACAAATATACAACGGTTTCATGCTCAACTCAAATTTTAAAGCTGAATATATGTTGTGACATGTAACACCCGAAAATTCACTACAAAGGCAACTGAATAGAGAGATAGCTAATAGCTAACCTGACAGACTTTGCACTGTCCTGGTCATTACTAGGTGAAGCTGGTTCTGTTTGGCGGTCACCTTTTGCATCTTCATTTAGTTTCTATATATATGTAGGCTTTTGTAAGGGGACGCAAATATAAATGAAATACTTGGAAAAATGACAAATGTATAAAAAAAAAAAAAGTTTTCAGACTCACATCAATTTCTGGATTGAAATTTTGGAATGACATCCGGCCCCTTACTGCTCCTGGATGTGGATTGCCCTCCATAATAACTATGCTGCAATCAAATCGTACCAGATTAACCAACGCCAGCGATCATAGCTAGTGTAGCTAATGTTCTACATCAAAGTTTCTTTTTCATAATCATAAGCACAATTATTTTTTCAAGTTGGTAAATCAAAGTAGCAAGGGATACAAATACAATACTCTTTTACAAAAATTCAAGTTGGTAAATTGAATGATTAATGTACTGTAGGAAGATATTCACATAACAACAAAAGCATATTAAAACTCTGTATATTTTCACGAGTTTCCAAGCTCTGTCTACACTCTACCCAACTTCGAAAGCATCTTTCTGTTGTACTTTTAAAATAGGCCCCAATCAAAGCGGAAAAAGCTTCAATTTATAGCTTTTCAACAGGTTTTCTCTCATAATCTGACAAACATCCAAACAAAATTGGTGCAATGTAAAACCACTTCCCATGTGCGAAGAATCCAAACTCATGCTTAAGGCCCCTTTGGCAGAGCTCTCAACTCCTGATTCTCAAGCAGAATCAAAGGAGCTCTGTCAAACACTGTTTTTCAGAAGAAGTGATTCTTGTCTGATTCTGTGAAGTGATTATCTGAAATGAACTAAGGGGATGTAGCTTCTCCTGATTTTGTGAATTGATTCTATGTCCTGATTCTAACAGTTTATCCTAGAGAATAAAAAAGAATCACTTTCAGCCATTAGAATCACTTCAAGGAGAATCCAAATAATCAGGAGCTGGGAGTTCTGCCTAGGAAACCTTAATAAATCAAACACAATTGCCATTGTACGAAAATGTTCCTATCCAATGCTCTATTACACTAGCAGAAATGAAAAATATAATCGGAATTTTCAATCGCCATACCACTTCCTGCGGACTTGAGCCGACGAGCTGAACCCTCCAGCCGTGGCCGTCACCACCTCCGCCGCCGCCTCGACCTCCCCCTCGATCTTCTCCTGCAACTTCTGCGCGGCCGCCGCCCGCTGCATAAACTGCGCGTCGCCGCCGAACGGAAACAGAACACCCGTGAGACGCACCGCCATGGCGAGGGAGGAAGCAGGGGACTGCCGAAAGGGGATGCCACCTTAAGATTCTTGAGAGTGCTCGAGAGCTCCCGCTTCGCCGACATCTTCGCCGCCGCCCGCCGCAACCCACCTAGGGTTAGGGTTTAGGCGACTCGTGGACCGGGGGTAGCCGTCGGGGGGACCGAGTGCTCGCGGCGGGGAGGAGGGGCACGTGCCAGGAAAGTAGCGTGGCGGGCTTGCGGCGCGTCCGACCGAACCCTTTGTTTGGCAAAGGTTTAAACCGTTGAAAAACGACCGGTTTTTATGGTTTTAAGTGAAATTAGTTCGGTTTGATTTTATTAAACATTGATTTTTTTAAAAAAATTTAAAATTTGAAAAAAGATTAGAATATTAAAAATTGGTAAAATCGATCAGCTAACCGGTAAAACCAGTGAGTTTTAATTTTTAAAATCTGAAAACGTAAAAACCGGCCGGCGAACCGGTAAAACCGATCGATTTACCGTAGCAATTTGTTCAAATTTTAAATTTTTGATTCGAAGCGGTTTTCGATCGATTTTTTTCAGTTTTCGCGATTTTTATTAAACCGATCCTGATAAATTTTAACAGTTTAAATAAAATCATACACCTGGTTTGGCATTAGAAATAGGAGGCAGGCATGTCCCGTCACCGACGTGTGAGCTCGGTTCCTATTTTTTTTAGCTGAATGGAAAGGCAGTTGCAATTTTAAATTTAAAAAAATTACAATAACAAAATTGTAAAAACCAAAAAAATTGTTTAGTTACAAATGTCTATTGAAAGTATCCTCTGCATCCCTTGATAACACCAATTATCACATAGATTCACACTGCAAAATTTGTACTCCTACCCAGTATACTAATTTGACTAACGGTCTATTTGGCTCTTAAAAATTGAGTTGAATTGAATTAAATTCCAAATCTCAACATGTTTGGCAGCTATGGGAATTGAAATCGCGATTCCAATCCAATTCCAGTCACTTACCTGATTACGTGCTTTCAAATTCGGACCCAAACTAACAAAAAGGTCTAGAATTCTCCAAGTTTCGGACTCCCAACCACTCTGCCATCCCCGAAGCGTTGCTCGGTAGAGATCCCCGTGCCTCCCTCTCTGCCACCGCCATCGAGCCTCTCCCATTGCCTCGCGCGCCTCCTTTGTTGTCACCATCTCAAGCACCTCCTCGCCTGTTGTCTCGCATGCCGCCCCAAGGCGCTGCTCGAGAGGGATCCACACCCGCCCCTCCTTGCTTGGCAGCAAGCTCATGCACTTTGTGGACGACGACAGATGGTACCTGTTTTGGCCATCTCTGCAGCCATTCACCAGGTTCTCGATTGGCCTCAGGGCAGTCTGAGCACCATCTGCTCCAGTTCCACTCCAGCTGCTAGTGCAACAGCCAATTGTGGCCGTCATCCGCGGGTAGACGCACGCCTCCTGCTGATTTCTCTCTCGTCCTACTCTTTATTTAGTTCTTTGATTTGTTTGTTCTCGGAACTTGCTGATTTATCTCTCATCCTGCTCTTTATTTAGTTCTTTGATTTGTTTGTTTTCGGAACTGTAAAACTCTGTTTTGTGTCCATATGTAGTAATCTTCGAGCAGTTGTTTTTTAATGAATTCTTTTTGTGGCTAAAAATAGTGTTGTAGTTCCTATGCAATAGTGTTGTTGTTCTTATGCATAGTTTATTTTTTATTTCGACTGTGTCACCATAATTTTGATTCCAACTGTTTCAAAATTGATTCATGTTTCGTTATGATAATGCATTGATTCATGTTTTATTTTGAGATGGTAATCGTTCTTCTCCCACTATTCAATTTGATTAGGATTCTAAGACCATATCTGGTAACGCGTCAAACAAACTGCAACAATATCAAATTTTGGAATCTGTCACGTTTTTGTGATGGTAGTACTTTTTTAATAGTTAAGTGACATGTAAATTCTATCCAGATTGACCCAAACAACAAATTGATTTTGATTCTAAGATTTTAATTCCGAGGATATTCAAACAGGAAAAATATAATTGAATCCAGTAGACAATTTCATTTCATGGAATTTGATTCATGAAAATTGATTCAATTCCAGAGATCCAAATAGCCCCTAAGCATATTTTATAAAATCACATTTGCATAAGAAATATTTTATAAAATATTGAATAAGAAAACACAATGGCAAGCTTTTAGTTATCGTGTTGAAAATTTGAATTTACGCAATACTATCAAAATAAGAGCTCCTTGTAAAAGGTTGATCAAATTTATGTCCAAAATGACAACTTTCTGATGTTAAAAAAATAGAAGAACGCCCACTCAAAAGTCAAACACACTTGTACTGTTATTACAATTTTTTTTTAGTTTTGAGATATGTCATTTTTTAGGAGATTCTGTAAGTGGACAATAGATGGTCTCAATAGTATATTTTAAATTTTAAAAAATTTAATGGCATGTAGAGTATCAAATTAATTCATAAAAATGAAAAACGGTGTGTCCTCTGTTTTAATAACTTGTAAATACATGCGGTTTTCTGCTAATATACCCCCTTCACTGCAAATATTGCCAAGTAACTCGAGCTCCAGGTCGCGAGGCGAGGCGCGACGCGCGAGGACTCGAGGACGACGCCGCGAAAGGACCGAAAAAAGTCCCAAACGTATCTCTTCCTCCGTCTCCGGCAACCGCTCTCACTGGCGGCGGCGAGATGCCGTCGCTGACGCGCCCGTCGCGGCAGACCGACTTCGCCTGCTTCCCGTCGTCCACCCCCATCGTCATCGACAACGGCTCCTCCACCTTCCGCATCGGGTACGAGGTCCCTGCCGCCCCCCCCCCCCCCCAAACCCTAACCCTAGCAAGTCCCTGAGGATTTCAGTAACGCGCTGGTTGCTCTGTGCAGGTGGGCGGGCGAGGCGGACCCGCGCGTGTCATTCCGCAATGTCGTGCAGAGGCCGCGCCACCGCAGCACTGGTACACCGCAGCTTTGGTTTGAGAATGCTAATTTGTGCTGCTTCAGTGGTTGGATGCTGTGCGAAGGCATCGATTGTTTTGTTTATGATCGCTTTTGTTTAGTTGCTCTATTTTTTTGTTTTTCCTCTGGAGATTGAGAATTTTACCGTACCTAATTTTGCTGTGACACACGAAAATGAAATTGGCTCAGTATTTAAACTCATTTGTTCTTATACACTTAGAATACCTTTCTGATTATCTGGCATTTACTTTGTATGCTGTACACGTGCTGCATGTGTTTTCTAAATTATGCTATAACGTGGTTGTCATCTTTTTCCCATTCTATGGCATAGTGGATGTGTCATTGAGGCGAATAGATTTCTTATGTTTTGAAGCGATTGTCCCTATTTCTATGTACATTCATGTATAAGCTATAAGGACTCAAGAGTGTTTCATTATTGGACTCACTTGAATTTATTTTTCATAATACAGGTGAAACGGTCTCAATTGTAGGGGAAACTGATCCATCTCTAATGAAGTTCTTTGATTGTACAAGATCAGCACTTCGCTCACCATTTGATGATGATGTTGTCTATCAATTCGAATACATGGAATATGTTCGTACTTCTGTAATAATATCCACCATTTTTGATTTCTTAGAAGAATTTTCATATATTTATTTGTTCATCATGTTTGATTTTGAGATTGATAATACACAAACCAATCTATTTGTCATCTGTTTCTAGAGCAGTAAAGGATTAACTTATGTGAGAACAGTAATTGTAGTACAAAACATATATGTAATGTTGTCTTAAATGATAGATTCTATGTTCATATCCTATGTCGGGATTTTATGATAAGCAAAAACGTATTCAAGAAAAACAACACCTTTTAAATGTTCTGCTATCGAGTTTTTCTGTTTTGGTGCTATTCTTTAGCTGAATGGCCATAGAATCACATAATTCATATGGTTCTTATAATAATCAGGCTACATGTGAATTTCAATTCTTGCGACTCAGATGTGAAAACTAACATGTGACTTCCTAGTTTTATGGATCATGATGCTTCACACTCTTCACATTCTATTAATGCTTTTAATTTTTTTTTGACATGCTATCATTTTTTGTATTTTAGATTCTCGACTACGGATTTGATCGATTGGGTGTGACTTCAGAGGTGAATTTTCGTTGTCTTGCCTTGCCGCCACAATGCTTTCTGTTTTATGTGTCTTGCTCTCGACTTTTTTTGCCTTGATATGTTGCTTTACTTTGGGATGTTTATATACCGTTATAAAAGGGCAGCCTGGTTCATGTAGCTACCTACCACGTGTGCAAGGTCAGGGGAGGAGTCCAACCACTTTGGGTTTTGGTTAGCAGTCTTTCCTTGCATTTCTGCAAGAGGCTGTTTCCAGGACTCGAATCCATGACCTCATGGCCACAAGGCAATAGCTTTACCTCTGCGTCCGGGCTCCCCTTCCATGTAACAAAACTAATAATAGTTTTATATGCCAGTAGGAACAGA
Source organism: Zoysia matrella (assembly GCA_001602295.1). NCBI lineage: Eukaryota > Viridiplantae > Streptophyta > Magnoliopsida > Poales > Poaceae > Zoysia > Zoysia matrella. The sequence goes on from BCLG01000533.1 coordinate 50,288, forward strand.
ATTAATCATTATCGTTTCATGAGGATCATGAATCTCAGCCTAATAGAGTAATAAGGAAGGACAAGAAGTGAATGGTATTTAAGAACTCCATTCTAGGTACCATGTGGACCATCAAGTGAAGTCTCAAATAATATTGTCCGTTCTGTTGATAACAGAATCTTAACCAGGAAGAGTCAGCCATCTTTACAACAGTTTTCATGTTCTCATAATGGAAACCCTGCACGTTGTTCAGTTATGTTAGTCCCTTATCAGACATGCACATGTTTATTAGGTTTGAATTGTTTATTCTTAATTGTTGCAGTTTGTAATATGTATTTCTGATCTGTATGCTTTCAATGAACTTAAGGAATTTGTGCTTTTTTCCACATCAACTATTATTTGGCTAAGTCAGTGCTGAAAACTAATAGTAATGCTGAAACAGGTGGGCCATCCAATTCTAATGACAGAATGTGAATGCAACCCATCCTTTTCTCGAGCTCGAATGGCAGAACTACTCTTTGAGACATATGGTGTGCCATCCATTGGTAAAAGTTCCTGTGATATTGATGTGCAATTGTTATGAACTGTAATTTGCTGCATGGTCTTATTGATTTTGCTATATGGTCAGAAATGCTAACGCTATTTTTACTATCTAAATCATAGCATTTGGCATCGACAACGCATTTAGTTATAAGTACAACCAGAAACTTGGAAACTGTGGGGAAGATGGGTTGGTTGTTTCATGCGAACATGGAACATGCCATGTTGTTCCAGTAAGTGTTCATTTTTTCAAGATATGCCTTTCTCTCACTTCACAGTATACAAGTTTTTATTTCCCATATGACCAGAAGAATAAGTTTAGTATGGTGCATGCATATTGAAGAAGTGCCATTGAATGTAACTTTTGTTGGAGAACATTTAATGGTTATATCTTTGCTAATAGTTGTAAAAAAGAGAGAAGCTGCACCATTTAAGAACTTGAGTGGCATATTTAGGGTGCATTTCTGTTGATCTCTAAACATAATTTTTTAGGGGGACTTTTCCAATAAAACTAGCAGCCATAAAACATCTGCCAAAAAGTTAGCTTAATCTAATGGGCGCTTGCTGAAAGCTTTAGGGGGGGTGGGGTATAATTTTGGTAATCTTCTGACTATATTGCGTGTATTAATCTCAATATGAAAAGTTTTTCCTTGATCATCATCCCTAAAGTGATCAATGAATAAAAGTTTGCAGGCCCTTATCTAGTCCCTTAAGTTTTCTGTGCAATAAGTTCTCCTAACAATCGCATGCATCTACTCATTTTAAATTAAAACCTTACTGAGTTAATTAAAAGTCTTTGACTCTTTGAATTTGTTATCAGTTTTTGAAAGGGCAACCTGTGCTGGGGGCATGCTGCAGAACTAATGTTGGTGGATTTCACATTACTGATTTTTTGAGGCAGCTGCTCTCGCTTAAATATCCATATCACGCGTGAGTGATAATATTATATTTCTAGAGTACTTCATAGTGTTTCTGAAACCTTTTAACAATGCAGATTTTGAATTGAATAGGGCAAGCATTACTTGGGAAAAGGCTGAAGAGCTGAAGAGGGAGCATTGTTATGTAGCTCACGACTACATGTCAGAGTTGCAGATATTTAAGGTAAGAAGTTTCTATGTGTTGTTCTGTTCTCATACAAAGTTTAGAATTATCCACTGTCTAATGGAATTGTATAGAATCACGGGACCTTTAGAAAGTATACACTTAGCTTGTAATTCATGATCTTGAATTTGTTTCCATCCAGTATATTATTATATATGTTCCTAGCTATTTGAACTTTCTTGTAATGTGATGGAGTTTCACTTCCCTTTGCAGAATAACAAGGAAGAAGCTGAAGAGAAAACCAGGTATTGGCAGCTACCATGGGTTCCACCACCAAAGGAAGAACTGCCATCTGAGGAAGAACTTGCAAGGAAAGCAGCATTGAAGGAAAAGGCTGGTCAACGTTTGCGAGAAATGGCTGCTCAAAAGAGGTCTCAGAAGATAGCGGAACTGGAAGAGAAACTTTCATCTTTGGAGGAACTATTGGAGCAGCTTAATGAAGCTGAGGAAGAAGCAGCAACAGCTATTCTCGGTAGATCTGGGTATCTTTCCCCGCAGGAAATCAAATCTGATGTTCTGAAAGCAACACAGGCTCTAAGGAAAGCAAAGGGGGAGTCCAATGGCAACGAGGACAAGGCAGATGTCTCAGAGGCTGATAAATATCCACTTTTGTCTGTCCCTGACGAGATGTTGACACCAGATCAGGTTTGTTTATACAGTCATTATGGCATTTTGTTCATGTGCCCTTTGAGGTTGCATGTTGCATGCATGTGCATATTCGCCCTAGTTTAGGGGCACTCAATGATTAATCATTGCTTTTACATTTGTATCCCAGCTAAAAGAAAAGAAGAAACAGGCATTTCTTAAAATCACAACAGAGGGCAAAATGCGTGCCAAGCAGAGGCGTGCTGAAGAGGAGGCATTCAAGGAGAAGCAAGAAGAACAGCGGCGTGCGTAAGTTGTGATATCTTATCAAAAGTCTTCCTATACAAAATCTTGTAGCACCATCTCTTGGTTTTCAGCGTAGTTCTTATAGATTCTCTAGCAATTCCTTAACTCTTCCAGTATGATCCTTTGCTCATCATCATAATGTCATTTACATTCTGCATTTTGCAATACCAGTAGTGATATTATGCCAATGCTATCATAAAGGTTACACATCTAACGTTGGTATGAATCATCTGCAGCACGTCCTCGATATCAACAATATATGATCTGCATCCTGATTAGTATAGATATCTTAAATCTGTTTTAAATATCTGCTTGAAGTTCTATTATTCTTTGGTAATCTGTTTCACTCAATTGCCCAGGGAGAACCCGGAGTTATACCTTGAAGAGCTTCGTGCCAGATATTCAGAACTTTCTGAGAAATTTGAGCAGAGGAAGCGACAAAAAGTTGGTGGCAGCCAGACAAATGGAAACCATAGTTCATCTGGTGGTGTAGGCCGTGGTGAACGGCTAAATGCGGCTCAGAAAGAAAGGATGCGTCTGCTCACTTCTGCTGCATTTGATCGAGGCAAAGGTGAGGACACCTTTGGGGCAAAAGATGAGGATTGGTTAGTGTACAATAAGATGAGCAGAGATAATAATGATGATGACGGGAATGATGATGATGAATCAGAGCTTGTGCGAATTGCATCGAAGCTCAAGGTATGGATTGCTAGATCACATGCTTTCCTATCCATGGATAGCTCCTTAGCTATCATTTTCTATCAGGTCCAGAAAATATTTGATGCCTCTGTGTGCAGGAGATCGATCCAACATTTGTGTCCAAATCTGAAGCTGTTCAACAGACTCCGGAGGCTCCCAGAATCAGGCCTCTTACTGCAGAGGATTACAGAATTGCCATAGGAATCGAGCGGTTTCGCTGCCCTGAAGTTCTTTTCCAGCCTGGAATTATAGGAATTGACCAGGCTGGCATTGATGAGATGGTCAGCATCTCGCTCAGAAGACTAATGGAGGATGAAGCTGTCAAGGAGCGCCTCTGCCAGTCCATTCTTGTCACTGGTGGGAGTTCCCTGTTCCCAGGCATGATCCCGCGGTTGGAATCTGGGATTCGGCAGTTTCGGCCCTACCTTGCTCCGCTGAAGCTTGTGAGAGCAGCTGACCCTATTCTAGATGCATGGAGAGGTGCTGCTGCATTTGCCGCTTCCAGTAAATTTGGAAAACAAACATTCAACTTGGCAGATTACAGGGAGCATGGAGAGAACCTGTTTCACCGGTACAACATTGTTTACACATTGTAATGTCTCTGACAGCAAATATTATGAGTGATGAATACTTCAATCAGGATTTTTATTGATTGCCAATAGCAAAATGATGTAGGAAAATTCTGTTCATTGCTGGTAGTTGATGTTTGTGATGATGCATTGTCTCTTAATGAATATATCCAATATATGCAAGATGGAGGGTACAATTGTAGATGGTTTCTTAACATGGCGAGGGATGTGAATGTGTGATGTCCTCTGTAAGCATCATAGTTCCTCTTTCTTTCTTTTTTTCATCCGATGAATATAATGCATTCGACTTGGTTTGCAGCCAAATCAGTTTGAAACAAACTTGGTACAGAATCTTTGAAGGAGTTCATTCGTACCTAGGCTTTTGAGAGCATCTACCGAACCCGATAAAATGCCTTCGTGCACCATATTGCATTTCCTCTACGGCATACACCTCTATTTAATTTCTGCAATGATGACTCCAGTGGTTGATCTGTAGGCATCAAACAGCTCGGGGACAATGTTCACCTGACGCATCACTCGATTAAAACAAGATCGTAATCATGTGATTGATTCAGTTCTTAATCTATAAGAATAATAAAACTATAACCACAAGCAAATGTCAAGATGGCCGAGTTGGTCTAAGGCGCCAGTTTCAGGTACTGGTCCGAAAGGGCATGGGTTCGAATCCCATTCTTGACATCATATTTTTTTTTTTTTTTGGTTCTGTGTGTTTTGTAAAGAAATGTGTTTAATGAGGCAGTAAACGAGCCGTAGAAACTATTCCCGTTTTGAGATCTCGTCCCCACATTGGAGAGCCCTAACGATGCGGCACCAAAACCTCGCCTCCATTGGACCAACCAAACACCACCCGAGAATAGCACGGCAAGGATGTAGCCACTGCCCAATAATTTTCCCTCCCAACGCTATTACTAAGAACGTTTCCCTCGAGTTTGCCAACTTTAGGACAGGCTGATCAAACCCCATTTCTTGCCTCGCCGGCACAGCTCTCCCCGCAGCTCCTCCCAGTTTTTCTTTAAATTTGGACTTGATATTGATCCTGCACGATCGCAAACATGAGCGAACTCAGAAAGCTGAAGCGCGGGATCAGCACCAAGAGAGGGGATCACCTCGTCCAAAACGGTAACAAAATGAAATCTACCATCGATCGCATTTTTTTTTCCATTGGGTATAAATTCAGCATGAATTTGCATTTTAAGATACAGAATTTCACGAGTCTTCTCCTCTGCATCTCCGGTAGCTCAACCGTTAACAGAGACGTTGTTCATCTGTTGCAGGCCACCATCCATTTCACGAAGGGGAGGAGCAACAGCAACAACAGTATTGGCCCTCACCACGGGCGCCGCCGGTGAGCCCGTCCGAGTCGCCGCGGACCCCGGGCGGGAGCCAGAAGAAGCCGGTGCTGGGCAGGGTGAAGAGCAAGGCCAAGAAATGGATGCACCTGCTGCACCCCAAGAAGAAGCCCGCGCACGAGGAGCTCATGTGGACGCCGCGGGCCGGACCCAGCGCGGACGACGTTGTCGCCAAGGGCAGCAGGGAGCAGCAGACGCTGGACGCCTACCTCGGAACGCCCAGCAAAGCGCAGCATCCGAACGCCTCCTGTATGTCAGTCACAAACCCTGCTCGATCATGTAATGTTATCATGCACCCAGCATCAGTAGTATTTAAATTTTTAAATTGAAATGAAATATCACCTGAATGCTTCGTAATAGTTGACTTCGAGAGGGGGGCACCGGAGGAGGTGTTCATGGACGCAACGCCGAGGCAGAACTCGCCGGTCCCAAGCCCCACCGCACAGTCACTCAAGGAGCAGCCGTACTTCAAGGTGAGCAGCAGGTTCGAGTCGGAGATGAAGGAGGCCAACGAGATGCTGCGGGAGTCGAAGCAGCTCCGCGTCAGGACGACCCGGCAGAAGACCGTGACCTTCGCGCCATCCGTAGAGCACGACCAGGCAGAGGACTGCACCAGCGGAAGAGAACTGTCCGGGGCAGCGAGCCAGGTGTTCCGGAACGCGTACGAAGCGCTCTGTCAGGCAGTGCTCAGGATGATCTGCAAGATCCAGGAAATGCTCGTGGCGTATAGTTTCGATAGAAGGCGCGTGCTGGAGACGGCGATGTCGGTGCATAGATACCTGCTGCTGAAGCTGGAACCTGGAGAAGATGATCAGGTGCTGTCTGAAGTCGTTACCGAAGCTCTCCTCGATCTGTATGATGCATGGTGGGAGCATGTTGAGGAGCCTTTGGTGCAAAGGGTGAAGGAAGTCTCTTCTTGGTTTCTGAAGGATGGAAGAGAAGAAACGCCACATGTTCCAGTGTCTGCAGATCCTTGTGTGTATGAAGGTAAGATTAAACATAGTTTGCAAGATTGTTATCTAGATATTATATTGTTATTTTCAATGGATTAGTAATGATGGAAAAAAAAATTCGTGCAATGCAGATGCAGAAGAATTTTATTCCTTAGATGATTAACTGCTGCCTGAAGCAGGATCAGGACCTTATGAAACAACATCCGTAGAGTTGTTTACCTAACAATGTCTGGATGCTGAAGGCAAAGATGAAGAACGGGTCAACGGTTTAGTTCATTCATAGAAATACAGCACAGTTAAGGGCGCTCTGGTAGAGCTTCCAGCTCTTGATCACACTTCACAGAATCAGATAAAAATCACTTCTCTTGAAAAACGTTAAAAAACAACGTTTGACAAAGCTCCTTTAATTCTGCCTAAAAATCAAAAACTAAAAGCTCTGCCAAAGAGGCTCTAAGTATCCTACGAAAGCTGCAAAAGACACCTAAAGGAGGTATCCGCAGCTTTGTACCACAGATTTTATGTGAAAGAATACAATTGGCAAGCTCGATAAAGTTTCTCTTCACAGAAGTTCGAGATCATGACTGTATCAGAAATTGTATTTACAGTATTATGTAAGCAGGAATCACAATGTATATAGCATAGAAATGTTGAACTAGAAACCCTCAAATGCAGGCAGGGAAGAACATTGCCTGTTTCTTTCAAAGTACAAAAGAGCACATTGCATAGTTGCTCACACAGGAAACCACTTTTACATACATACCATTGTTTCCATTAATGGGACAATATTATGAATTACGATCTCGGCACACACACTGTAATGTTAATACTTGACATACAGAAAGTTGGTTGTTGGTCGGTAAATCGCATTGCATTGAGCCTATCACTGCAGCTCGTATGATGAAAATGTAAATCCAGAATGATTCTCATTGGTGCACTTGAGTTCAAGCTTCTGAAATGGACTGCACATAAAGGAAAAGAATTATTAGAGCAAAGCAAATTCTCCATTAATAAATCACCCCTAGCATGATGATTTTGCAAGAAACAAATATGAAAAAAAAGAACCTGCTATTTGGATCATAATAAAAGCCACTGATGGAGCCATCACTACATGAAAAGCAGACATAGTAGAAACCAGCTATGGTTAACCCACAGTCAATTCCAACATTGACAAAGTCCTGTTCTTTCCATCTCTGCATGTAGCACGTAGCATCAGAGAGAGGCTAACTAACACTAATATGTATACATGAGCAAATTAATTAGTAGCATACTGTAATACCATAAATATATGAGGATAGTTGCTAAGGTCCAAAGACTTGCCACCATCTGACTCGATCTGACTCTGCAGACAGAGCACAATAAGAAATATGTCTTCTAAAGATTTATAAAGATTGGCAACATCAACATAGGCAATCAATTACCAGAAGGGGAGTAAATGATGGAAACTTGGACCAGTGTCTTATATCATCCTCTGGTCTGCAAAATAGATTGAAGAAAGCAATCCAAGATCAGGACATATATGCAGATCACAAACGAAGGTGTTAATATAAACCATAAATACTTACGATGCATCCCACTTGCCAGTGAAAAATGTGTAATTTTTAGCATCTACAATCTCCCCCTCCCAGAATGTCACTACCTATGGACACAGAGCCAATAAGAGAATTGAGGTCCATGAATATCAGATGGTAAATAAGAACACGGCAACCATATAACCGTAGCATTTTCTCATGGTGATGTTAAACTATACAGCAAATTTCTTATAAAACAAACAGGCCACATATCAATATATGAGTGTTTTCTTAAAGAACAGTCAGTCCAGCGTTTAAACGCCATTTAATTACGTCTAGATGGCATTTAGGCCTAGACGTGGGTAGCCATTTAGCGTTTAGACGCCTTTTAAACGGCTGTTTACTTCTGTTTAGGAGAACAGGGGTTCTGAGTCCAAGTGAAAGGGTAGATAAGTAGCTCACAGGGGTATCGGCCATGGGAACATTAAGTGCTTCCATCGTTCCACATAAATAACCCTGTTCCAGATCACAACCATTGATGCGAACATTAACTTTCCATGCTTCATCCTTCTGTATACTTGAAACATTCTGAGTTCCAGAGAAACACTGAAAAGAATGATACAAATAGATTTGTTTAATGTTCAGCTTACATGATCCATGATTTCACATCAGCTTTAAGAAACAACAATATAACATGGTCCAAGGTCCAGCCGATGCCAACAATTTATGACCTTGCAACCCAGCAACTGAATTTTAAACATATCATTTTTCAAAGGGCAATTCAGATTTCACTGATTCCAGTCTGAGCTCAAACTTGACAGTTCCGTAAACAACAAAACATAAAAAACTTACCCTTCCAGCGCTTAAGAGAGAACAACTAGGAGGAGATGGCTGTTCAGCATCTGCATCTCGACCTGCAACAAATGCCTTAATCAGTATGTCATGTTGAATTTGAGCTTAATAAGATTAAAGAGCAATTAACCCAGCTTGACTGAAATATTTTAAGTTGCTTGGTTCCGCAAACACAACATCAGTCGTTTTTTCTGAAACGAGTAATCAGTAATGACGATGACCAAATGGCATTTCCTATTTCCCCAATCCTACATGAACAGTGATTTTACGGCACCAAACTCAGCATGACTCAATCAGAACCAGGCAGATATTAGGAATACTTGACTATCAAGGGAGGCTTCCTGAAGCTTGAATTAACCAGGAACAAATTATGACGAGAGGATCAAAACCACCTAAATCAGTACCCAATTATTGAGTACAGCCCTACAAACATCAGCTACGGCCGATCCGAATTACGAATGGTCTTCGAATCGGCTTCCAACGCTGATGCATCGCATGAGCCAGCCACCTCGATGGAGGGATGGGGATCAAGCACGAGATCTAAACCCCGGTGTACCAAAACAAAACCTAGCACCATCGCGTCAGGCCGAGATGGCAGGGGAGGGAGTAGGTGAACCTGTGGAGGCCTGGGAGGAAGGAGCGGTTGTGTCAACCACCCTCACCGGCATCTTGGGCAGCGGCAGCGGCGGCGGGTGATGAGGAAGGGACGGCTTTCCGCGAAGAACAGTCGCCGTTCGCTGGCTTCTCCAACCGACACTTCAATTTTCAGTCTATGCCCATGGATAAGGATCGTTCATTTCTTTATTTTCCCCACACTCCAACTGATTCTTTAATCCACTCTGTTCTAAAATATAAGTCAAAGTCAAACTTTTATTACTTTATCACTAATAATATATAATTAATAATATTTAATTATATAAAGTTATATTTTTAAGAATTATTATGAAATAAGATTTTATAAAAAGTACGAAACATATTTTTATATTAGAAATTATGTAATATTATAGATATTATTAAGTAAAAGTTAAAATAATTTGACTTTATCTAAATTTGAAAATGTTTATAATTTGGTAGGGGTAGTAGTAGATTATACTCTCTTTTCGTTTTTAAATTGATGTCATCAATTTTGACTATTTATCTTATTAAAAAAATAATTTAAATATGTAAAATTTTTAGTTGTGATTCAAATACTCTAATAATAAATTAGATTATAACATATATAATATATGATATTTATTAATTTTTTTAACAATATGAATGGCTAAAGTTGATGTTAGAAATTAACGACATCAATTTAAGAACAGAGAAAGTATTTTATTGCTATTCAATAATTAGCATCGGTGCCCGTGCTAACGTACGGTATCGAAGAAAAAATATTAAATTAAAATTAAAATTATAAGTTTCTCATTATTTATCACTATAATAAAAGGTTAAAATTTATATGCATTATATCTAAAATTTGATGCGCTTTAGAAATTTTAGAACAAATATAGATATATTTTCTTTTCACTCATTATATTGATACTTTAATAATTATAGTAAAAATTTAATCTTGAGTATATTTTTATCCTGCATATGTGTCTATATGCATTATTATCAGATCAACACCTATTTTAATATTATGCGTAAAAATAGTAAAAAAAATTGACCACGATTTTCACATCATTTACAGATAAAACAGTTTAGCAATAAGTTAGTATAGATAATTATAGTATAATAAGAGACAAATTCTAGGTTTAGTAGGCCTCTGGCTACTTAAAAATAGATCTGGATCTGATTTCTTTGGAAAAAAAAGCTTTTATGTTTCTAACAAAAAAAATATAGGAAATTGTCCATGCTACCCTTGTACATTTGGAATTAATTTTTATACCCATTGAACATAAACAAATTTACAATTTGAAAAAAATATCGGCATATTATGTATCAAATTAATTATTACAAAAATATCAATTAATTGCTCATGGTCTCCGATGGAGTAGTTGAGTGGATGTGGCCGACGGCCAGATCAGGCTGCCAAGAATCGGATGCACTGACAAAGAATCCATGCTACTCTTGTACATTTGGCAATAATTTTTATACCCATTGAACCTAAACAAATTTACAATTTGAAAAATAGCAGTATATTACGTATCAAATTAATTATTAAAAAATATCAGTTAATTGCTCATGGACTCGGATTTAGTCGAGTAGAGGTAACCGAACAATTTATTACCTTGCACACGGTCTAAGTAATTTATTTTTTTGAAGAACACTGAAGCGTGTTCTTGTGGCTGCAGCACGAGTTTTTAATGGATGGAGACGATGAGGTGACGGACGTTTGAGTTGGGTTAACAAATTTATGTTTTCAATGCTATGGAGCAGAGCGATCGGGAAGAGGTTAACAAATTTCAGTTGTCAACGGTAACAAATTTCAGTGAACGGATGTAGAGGAATTTTATTTTTATTTACAAACAATGTTTTTTTGGAAAAAAAGAGAGATCTAGAAGAGGTCTATGTTACATTTGTAAGACATATCTCGAATGAGATTTGATGCGTTAGATTTATAAAAAATAATAATTTTAAGTGTATTTTACTGTGTGTATATAGTGTGATCGTTTCTGTTGAGGATGTTTTGCGTAGAAAAGAAAAACTGTAAAGAGATAGAGATATAGATTAACATTTTTAAAATAATTTATATAGGGTCAATTATGAAACTGACTTAAGTTTAGAAGTTAATTGTATATTTGACTTTATTTTTTAAGTTTGCATATTTGATCTTGATTTTTTAAAATAAATATTAAGATTGACCTGCTTCGTTACGGGCATTTGACGGTGTCAAGTCAGGTGTAAAAAAACATATATGCCTTTGCACCATTCACCTTGTTTTTAGTTTGTTTTGGAGAAATGGTCCTGTTTAAAAAAAATAATCTCCAGCATTGTCATTGAATTAATTTCACCAAAGTTTGTATGTTTTGACAACATTTTACATATATTTAAAATTTGTTTCACGAGCAAGCCAATAATACACTAGCTGAAAGAATAAGCAGATGCTTCATTTAAACAATTGAATTTCCGCACCAAATGGACCAAATGTGCGACCTCGCATCTTTCCAAAATACGTTCACTGATCAATCTGCTGGACCAAAATTGATGACAGCAAACTTACAGAGCAAATCCCATCCATCACAGAGTTCTAAGTAGCAATTACTCCACAACTTAAACAAGCGTGGATCGAGCCGCACCCCCGATGGTGTCAATTGGTCGGAGCTTCTCATCGCGCCTGCCCACCCCGAGCTGCACCACGCCCCGCCTGCCGGAGCTCCTCGCCGCGCCCCACCATGCCCGGCTGGCCGGGGCTCCTCGCCGCGCTTGCCCGCCCCGAGCTGCACCACGCCTCGCCTGCCG
>BCLG01000533.1:62491-73133 GCA_001602295.1 Zoysia matrella
AAAATTTGAAGTTTCTCATTCTCTATCATCATAAAAGTTTAAAGTTTATATGTATCATGTTTAAAATTTGATGGGTTTTAAAATTTTTTGAACAAATATTAGTATATTTTTTATACTCATTATCTTGGTACTTTAATAATTGCAGCAGAAATATAATTCTGAGTATATTTTCATGCTACACATGTATCAATATGCATTGTGATCAAAATAACACACTTATTTTAATATTATGTATAAAAATAGTAAAGAAAAAATATTCACAGTAATGATTTGATTGATTAATATTTTTTCCATCTCAACCATATACGAAGTCAATCACATCTCTACTCTGAGTATTTTTCTCTTTACTATTTTTATGTATAATATTAAAATAAATATGTTATTATGACCATGATACATATTGATACATGTGCAAGATGAAAATATACACAAAATTAAATTTTTGTTACAATTACTAAAATATCAAAATAATAAGTGTAAAGAGAATATATCTATATTTGTTTTTGAATTTTTAATGCGCAACAAATTTTAGATATAATACATTAACCTTTAAAAGGTGAAGAATAAAAAACTTTAAATTTTAATATTAATGTATTATTTTTTAAGTTAATATTTTTTAGACAATAATGTTTCGTACATCTTAAACTTGTATTTTAGAACCGAAAGATCAGAAAGAGCTTTGTCAATATTAATATATAATTTTTAAGTTAATACTTTGTATATATCAAATATTTATTGACACATAATATTATTTTAAGTATTTTTAAGTTATACTAATACACGTTGGACAGTACGCGACCTCAACGAGCTAGACAAATTTGCTCCATGGAAAGTGGACGGGGTAGTTTTGACTATTTAACAAGTTTCAGTTTTTATTTGTTTTTTCATCTGTTAACAATGGTTTTTGTGGGGTAAAAAAGAGGAAGATCCGAAAGATATTAATTGTTTGAATTTTAAGAGGTGTTTGAGGAGAGATTTGATATAATTATTAAAAAAATTATGATAAATTTTATATATTTTGATATAATTTGATTTATCATTAGAGTTATTTAAATCACAACTTAAAATTTTACATATTCATGAAATTTTTTAAATAAAATAAATGATCAAAATTGAATTTAAAAATCAAACATCAGTTAAAGTTAAAGAATGAAGGGAGTAAACATCAAGCTTGTTAATAAGATGAATAGTCATAGAAAATTAATATACAACTATATAGCACCGATACGAAACATTTATTTATTTTACTCCAATCATTCACATTTCATATATCGTTAAATTATTGAAGCCACCACAATTAGACTATCATCAACTTTTTTTTTTCACCCTGCCATTATTTTTTCACGTCCCTTTGAGCTTTGACCCAGCGACGACCGAGTTGGTTGGGCCGGAACCCACATCCGGGCCAGAAGGGACGACGGGCAGGCGCCCAGAATGGGAAAAAAAGGGAAACATAAAAATGACCAAGCGGGCCCGCCGATCAGTGTCTGGCAGGCCACGACGACCGACATCCCCCGAACAAAATCTGGCCGTCCCCCGCGTGCTCGGAATTCGGGTCGCGCCGCACTAAATCCCAACCAAACCTCGGTCGCTAATGGCGGTGTACCAGCACACAGGACGACCAATCTGTAACCGCCCACCACCTCGCCATTAGCAGCTTCGTCATCGTCACGAGGAATCCAACCCCATCCTCGTGCTTTGCTGCCGTGCGTCCCTATCGCGCCGGATCGCCAGCCACTCGCTCCCTCCTCCCCCCACCCCACTCTACTCCGCCTCTCAGATCCGACCAGCGCAACCCTACCGCCGGACTCCTCCTCCGCGTCCGTCCCCGGCAGCCGCCGCCGCCATTGCCAGAGGTAGGGTACGGCCCCCGCGTCCTCTTGCCGTTCCGGGAGTTCCGTCGGTTTTTTCTAATCTGACGCGGCGGGGTTGCTCGTGCGAAGTAGGCGACCGACGTGTTAAGAGAACGCGTGGAGAGGCGGGACGAGGATGTCGCGGCGGTCGGTGAATCCCAGCCGGCGGATGACGGACCTCCCGTCCGTCGGCGGCCTGCTGCATTCCAAGTCACGCTCGCCGCCCGTGCTCACCATTGCCCTCGTCGTCCTGGTCAATCCCCGTCTACATTTTTTTTTCAATATACTTTACTCAATTTCTAATGCTGTTGCTAGATGTTCGCATGTGTTTTGCTGATAGTGTTTGGTGTATGACGTTCGCAGGGTGTCATTATTCTGGTTGCATACTTTAACAGCGGCTCAGGTTGGTTGAAGATTCCCAATTAGATCTGCTAGCGTATTTTCCTTTTTAGTTCGGAAATAAACACATGCCTTCGAATACCAAATTTGTTTGTTTCTACTAAAAGCTGCATTTGAAACAGGATACTCATATATTTTCGCAGCGAAGTAATTTGTTGTGTAACTGATGTCATTCAACTGTAACCTATGATCAATCTGCATATGCTTTGTGATTACGAATAGCTGAACACATAGCATTTTCCAACATTGAAAAACAAAAGGGGTGTTGTTTTGCTTCTTGTTTTGACTCTCTCTCCCCCTCTCTCTTATTGTTCAGGTGTAACTGTTACAAGCAGGGAGGCTGTGAGCAGGGCTGAAGGTAGATATTCTTCTTTTGCATACTAATGTTTCTTTTGCTACATAATTGCTTGGTGGTTCCATTTCTAGAAACTCATGCGGAAACTTGCTTTTGTTGATACTCCCTCCGTTTTATTTTTTGAGAGAGAATTTGCACTAACCAACACCAGCAAAATAAAATGGAGGGAGCATTTCATTAGAGTTGAGCCTTGATTTTCTTGTTTGGTCTTTTTGATATCAAGGTTGTACTTGCTATCGAAATATGAAGTTTAGCTTTTTAGTTGGTTTTGCAATAATTTCATACTTTGTACCAGATATTATGGTTTTGGTATTTATTTTTATTGATGACTTCTCACTTTTTAATTTTGTGCTATCTCCAAAGGCTCACACCCACATACTTGTTCTTTATACTGATTCCTTCAAAGAATTTTCTTAGGCGGACCCTGTGTATAGATTGCACACTTCCATGCCTGTTGATGTTGTGCCCTATGTCATTTGTAAATGCTTTTGGTGTTCCTTTCGTAGGTTGTGAATACTTAATAGGATATTCCAATGGGGTAGAACTGATTTCTAATTATGATATTCTCTTCCCAGAAGTACAAGTTAGGGAAGTTAAATGCTCCTTTTTACCTTTTGTAATTCAGTTTTTGACCCATATCCAGGTTCTTGCACACCAGAAGTTATGCAGGCACTTCCTTATCTTAAAAAGGCGTATGGCAAGTCAATGCAGAAGATCCTCCATGTTGGCCCTGATAGTTGCACAGTTGTTTCTAACTTGTTGAAAGAAAGAAAGGTTGAAGCCTGGGGGGTGGAACCTTATGATTTGGAGGATGCTGATAGTAGCTGCAAAAGCCTTGTGCGCAAGGGCTTTGTCCGTATGTCTGATATTAAGTTCCCTCTTCCATACCGGCCAGATTCTTTTAACCTAGTTGTTGTGTCAGATGCTTTAGATTATTTGACCCCAAGGTATCTGAACAAAACACTTCCAGATCTAGCAAGGGTTTCCACGGATGGCATTGTTATCTTTGCTGGTATGTATTTTTTTTTTGAAATATTTACAATCCTTTCTTCTTGAGATGTGACTGTCCTTTTTTTTTCTGCAAATAACTACAAGAATTTTTTTTATCTTATATTTGAAACGAAGTATCCATTACTTGATGTTTGTTTGTATAATGATATTCTGATTCGGCTGTTGTTTTTTGAAGTAACTTTCATTAATGATGTAATAAAGAACTACATGTGTGCAGCCATTGTTTAATCCTGCCATTGCTTGGATAATGATCATTTTATTTGAACCGAACTACCTGTAATTTTGTGTGCATGTGTGCAACTAATTTGTGCTGATACTGCTGATAGGTATCTCTAGTAGGTTCATGATTGACTCTTAAGAGTAGTACAATTGTATAAGAGCTTGCATTGTGCTGACTCTAATATATTCATTTTGCACTTACTAGTAATTTTACCTTGGCCTGAATAGGTTCATGGTTGGACCTCCAGAACTCCTTTTATTTTTTTTTCATCAACACCGTTTTATATGGTGGGTTCATAACTCCATGTGGTAAATGGCATAGATCATCTGAGTAATGCTTGTTCTGTCATCGTTTCAGGAAATCCAGGTCAGCAGAAAGCCAAGGTTTCTGAACTACCAAAGTTTGGAAGGCCGGTATGTACAGATGACTTTTAAATGATAGCATGCCATTCTGTTTTGCTTATGACTGAAACTACAAGACATCCGCTTTACTGAGTTCAGACCAATTGATTGACACCTTTTATGATGATAATCCCAGACCAGTTGATCGATACCTTTTATGATGATAATCCAGATAGTTTTGTAAACTTAATGTGGTTAATGGTCCAGAAATTTGTAGTTTTCTTTGTTTGTTGGTCTAATAATGTTGCTTATATGGTATTTTTTATGTGAATGTTTGAGTTTGACACCCCAGCCCATAAAATATTCAGAAATCTTGCATGTTTTGTTATGAAGTAAGCTGAGACAATTTTGTTGCATTTGTGCTTTTTGATGGTGTTACTTGTTTAGAGGGCTTGGTTGTTCCTACCTTTAAGAATGCTGGTTTTGACGTTTTCTTATGTCGCACAATCTATTCCACATTATAATACACTACTTCTGAAGGTTGTAAATTGTCCTAGTCAAGATTTTTCATGACCAACAAAATAGATTTCTTCGCTAACAGAATATATTATGTTGGTTTCCAGGCAAAGTTGCGGAGTTCTTCGTGGTGGACACGATACTTTGTGCAGACTGGCCTGACAGAGAATGAAGGTCCGCTGAAGAAGTTCGAAGAGGCTGCGTCGAAAAACGATTACAAACCAGACTGCCAGATCTTCCATCTTAGTTCATAGGCCTGTATGAGTCACGATGACGCCTATCCAAATTCCAAAACATCGGATCAATGCAGCACCAGTGCTATAAGCAATATCTTTTCTTATCCTGTTGACTTGCACGTCTTTCACTCAGAGGAATTGTCACAAACAAAAAAAGAGCCAGCTTTCAGCTATAGGTAGCTTATGTAGAGAGGCTTTACCACCTGTTGCTAGAAATTCATTCTGGAAGTTAAATTATATGGTATTTAAGGACTGCAAAACTGAAGCCCAAAGATACATATGTAAGAACTTTACAGAGCAGCTTCAAATGAATACTCATACAAGGGAAAAGGAATCCCTTCCTTAACCCTTTGTTTTGTTCTTCGACATAGTAGCACGTCATTTTCAGAATTTGGATGATGCTTAAAGTCACCGATCCTTTTTCTGTTCAGAAGCCTGAGGAAGTTGGTATACCTGACTTCGGATCTAACATAATATCTATTAGCGCAACGATACGGTTCCGTTGGAATCTCAATCGCAAAGCGTCTCCTAACACGCATGACGCCCAGCAGGAAGGCATAACATTAACAAACGCCACTAAGAATATGTCCTGTCCTGAGGACAGGTAAGCTGCTTCTCGTCCTCAACCCTCATCTGTCAACATTATTCTTTCTCCGTGGTCCCTTTCTTCTGGCACACGTCCATTCATTCATTACATTTTTTTTCTTCAGAATGGAGGATTGTTCAACCCCACCTTCCCTAAACCAGATTCAGAAATCCAGAACCGGTTCCAGATTTCCAGGCAGACACCAAGAAATCATTCACACCCCCACCTACACTTGTTCCTAATACTGATATTCCATTTTATCCTTCGCTCAGCCTGTGTCCCATACCCACTTCCACATAGAAATGTAAACATCATCTTTCATCCGGATAAATACCAATCCCCTCCACAAGCACGGGATGACATTCTCTACGATAACTGTTAGTCACTGACGTATGAATCCGATCTCACATGTCGGTAACTAATGTATGGTAGTTAATGTAAAGGATGTTCACCGGAATGGCATACGATCCATCACATTCACAATCCCAGTTGAATAGGCTCAAATTCCAGTTGAATGTGACCCTCCTCTCATTGACCATTTGGCCTAGCCTAGCAGCCGTTAGCTATTCAATCCCAGTTGTTGTCCACCACGTAGTACTCGTACACTGATTGATCGCTTTAATTATTAGTCAAATGTCGTACTTCTTTGTCTATTAGCCCAAGCGCCTTTATAAGCCCCCTGCCCTGTCCTCCTTATCCTCCTCCAAGACCAAACAGACAACCGCAGCAGTCGTTGGCGTGTGGCTTTGCTTTCGCTGCGCGTCGAGGTCGCCGTCGTCAGTCCACCGATGGAGGGCCTGCTGCCGTTCCTGTACCGCGCCATCCTCCACCTCGCCAGCGGCGGGCAGACGCCGCTCCGCAACCCCTTCCGCAACAACGCCGAGTCGTCGCCCGACGCGTCCCCGCGCGCGTCCTACTACGTCCGGCTCGCGTCCGGCGCCGGCGACGTCCCGGCCTTCCTCTCGGCGGCCGCGCGCGGGTACTACGACCGCGGGTGAACCACCGGCGCGCGGCGGACGCAGCGTTCGAAGACGAGGGGTGGTTCTTGTGGACCTGATCGATGCATGCTTCGTTTTCAGCTCACGTTTCTTGTGTCTTTGTTCTTCTTCTGTTCTTGGATTGGAATAAAGGCAGCAACGAATCGACGAGCCTTGTCAAGTGAACGGAGGCTCCGGTTCTGCCGTTGTACATACTCTGTCTGCTGGTGCTTTGCCGGAATTGCTGGCTGAGCTCTGAGGCACGGCTGATTCGAAAACTGTGCATCTTTGTGCGATGTCCTTGAAGAACCTGCTGCTGCTGCCGGATCTTGATTCTGAGACTTCTAACTACTCGTTCTGTTTAGTTTTCCCCCTTCTTTTGCAAAGGGGCCTGGTCACCTGAATCGAATCCTGAAACAATCGAACCCATGTTCATGTTAATCATGTGGAGTACATATCTCTTTTCGACGTCAATATACTTGCCATACACTTTTCTCTTACGATGGTTCTTCAAAGTCGATGGTCCTTCGAAGTAAACAATAAAGAGTTAAAAGCCTTGAGACCTCTACTACACCGGTGACGGAGGAAACACTTCGAAATCACTTGATTTGATCGACGCTGTCTTGAAAAAAGACTCCAAAGCACTCTCGCCCGTAGGAGACGTTGATATGTTCGAGTTCGACAACGACGATCTCTTATACTATAAGCTTACACCGTCTCAAAAAATTATGAACATTAACATCATTTACTTATTCTTTTTTGATTATTCGCTTAGAGAGAAAGTAGAAGTCAAGACACAATTCGACTTTAGACCGAAAATTGCTACATTCGAAAAGCTCCAGGAATCAGAGAAACCTCTTCATGTAAGAGGTTATATTAATAGTTCATCGATTTCTCGCATGTTTGTAGACAGCGGTGATATTGTTAATTTAATGCTGTATTCTAAGTTTAAGAAACTAGATAAAACCGATGACGAGCTCATCCGGATCAACATGACTTTAAATATTGTGGGAGGAGGAGACCTTAACGAGGCTATAGAGGTCGCTTCTATGGAACTCACTGTTGAAAGCAAGACCATGGCTACTGCTTTTTTTTTGTTGCCGATATACGCAGTAGTTATAGCTTGATCTTAAGGCGTGATTGGATTCATGCCAATAGATGCGTTCCTTCTACCCTATACAATTTTTGATACAATGGATTGGTGATGATGTAAAGATGGTTCATGCGGATGCATCTGCTTGTGTTGCTATGATCGAATCATCTTTTTTACCGCATGACGTCAAATGCTTGACCGGTTTAGACTTGACGGATTATGATTTTCTTCGCGTAACTAAAGATGGTTTTGTACTGATCAATGTAAAGCCGAGGGAGAATCGGCTCAACCATATAATTTATGATTTAATAGATTCTAATCTTGATTGGATGCAAAAGAGAGTGAAACACTGTCGGTCCAATATGAATGATATGTGCGAAGCTATCGAAAAAATAGAAGATATAGATAAGTTAGGACAAAAATTCACATCGGTCGATCCTCTTGAATAGGTGAACCTTGGCAGCGATGAAAATTCGAGACCAACTTATATAAATAAAAATCTGAAAGCTGATTATAAGGTGAAGTTAATCGGTTTACTAAAAGAATATATATATTGTTTTGCATGATCTTATAATGAAATGCTCGGGTTGAGCCACGAGTTGGTTGAGCATCGGCTTTCAATAAAATTTAGTTTTAGATCTTTTAAGCAACCGATGAGGAGGTTTAACCTGAATATATATGATCGGATTAAAGAAGAAATTAAATAATTACTTGATGCAAAATTTATAAGACCTTGCAGGTATGCGGAGTGGATCTCCAACATCGTGCTGGTGAAAAAGAAGAACACCGATAAGATTAGAGTTTGCATTAACTTTAGAAATTGAATAGAACCACTGCTAAAGATGAGTATCGTATGCCCATAGTAGATATGTTGATTAATGATACTTCTGACCATAGAGTTATTAGCTTTCTTGATGGTAATGCGGGATATAACTAAATCTTCATGGCCGAAGAGGATATGTCTAAAACTGCTTTTAGATGTCTCGGTTTTGTAGGATTGTTTGAGTGGGTTGTCAGGTGTGACAGCCTGTACCTCGAGAGATACGAACCATCGACCTCAGGATCATATCGGATGTCACTCGACGAAGCGAGGGCCACAGTACAGCTCAAGCACGATAAAATATATTACAAAATGGTTATTTAAGTTTATAAACCACAAGTTTTTTTTTCAAGTGCGGAAGCTACAAACCTATTATATAAAGACATCCTGTATACTAAGCAAAAGGATACATCGAGCCCATACGATGTACCTACTAGCGACAACACATTCAAGGTGGCGAGCAAGGCTCCCAGTAAATGAAGCCACCCTCAGGGGTTGCTCCTTTTGACTGGAACTGAGAAGGAAAAGAGAAAGCACCTATAAAAGAAAACAACAACTACAAAGCCTTGAGCAACTAACACTCAGCAAAACTTATCCGACAAAATGGCTATCTACAGCCGACTCCAAAGAAATGAGAAGACTGACTTATCAGGGTTGCCTATTTGCAAAGAATGCACTATGAGTGAATTCTTACTTTCATATTTTAGCAATATATTAAGTTATGAAAAGATAAATTTAATTTGCACTAAGACTATATCATACAAAATATCAAGAAGTTTCTGAGAGGTCAAACATAATCATATTTCATATTGATTAGCTCTTTACTATGATGTGACTCAAAGAGACAAGTGGTACTCGTTACTGTGAGGGGCAGCGATTCGAATCGATTTACATCCAGCTGGAGAAACCTGATTACACGACATGTACGCGCTTCCCAGAAACCGTACATGGCGACTTTTCACGTCAATGATACATAGTGCCGGTCCGATGCTCATCTCTCCCGAGCAGTGGTCCTCCATGCGATAACCACATCGGGTCTATCTATGGTTAGCCCCAAAGCTCTCCCTTTTATCATCTCCAGAAGAGAGGTTCGGTTACGTCCAGTCACTACGCACATTGGGCTACATCAGTTTTCTGGGGCCCATAGAGCCAGTATGTAATTAGTACTGTTCAAACTTGCTCAATAGAGCCGACAACGAACGGTTCTTAATCGACACAGACAGAGCTACAACACATTGGCCATGCCTCCGCAATGGACACATGCCGTGTTATCACCTACTTCTCTGCCCGGTCTTCAATTTATTCCATATGATAAGATAATCCATTCCGTACCAATCCTATAGCTCTCGAGTGAAGACTTATTCACTCGACTTCTACCGTTAAAAGAACTATTAGCTTAGCTCTACATCGAGTTATCTGTACCAAAATACTATTCCAAGGTAAGATTCTATAATGTAACTACGGTTTCAATCAACTCCTGTTACTTAGTGCACATCACAAACTAACCATCTAAGGTGATAAAAGTAAATAATTTGGAAACAGAATAATGCACCGGGGCTTGTCTGGCCTTTGATCACTGTTAGATTCCTCAGCTATGAATTCGGCGTCGATCGGGGTTTCCTGAATCTCCTGATAATATTCCTCGATTTCCTCTTTATTTTGTTTAGATCCTATATGAAAGGACATGCATACAATGAGAGTGATGTTCTTTTATATTTTTATAATTAAAACTCTTTTAGTAACAATACATAAATTTAGAAAACAAGTAATTAAATATGATTATAACCTCTTTTAATATGGTTCTTGAAGACATAAAACTAATTTTAAGGCTTTCATAACATAAAGGAAATTATTTTGGAATTTGCTAAAATTTTACAGAATTTATTGGAAATAAATAGATTTATAATGATTTAGATACAAGGAATAAATTATTTATAAAAATTATTTTTACTTAAATAAATTAGAATATTTTGTCAAACCAATACATATTAAATAAATAAACAGAAAGTAAATTTTATAATATTTTTATATGCAGATAAAGAATAGTAATGCATTTTTCTTGTTTATTGAATGTTCTGATTTAATTAAATTATTTTAATGCATAAAATAGAAATTAGTCAGCTCCAGAATGTAGTTCTAGTTGAGAGGATTCTAACAAAATTTATTTCACAATTTTCCGATTTAGGATGAATTTTCTATGGATTTTACAAACTCGCGAACTTTTCTGATCAATTG
>BCLG01000533.1:73347-90327 GCA_001602295.1 Zoysia matrella
GGTTCCTCACCGGAATTTGGCTGTCGGCGAGTGGTGGCGCGGATTGACCTTCGGCGGTGGCGTTCTCACGGCTCTGTCCACGAAATCCGATGAAACTTGGCACTGGAGTTTCAAAGGAGACAGAAGAATACCGGCGTGGAGGTTGTCGTCGTCAAGAAGGGGTGCAGGACGGTCGGCGCCGGTGAGGTGGTTCGGCCTTCGATGAACGGCGTCGAGGAAACTTCGATTCCCAGCGAATTCGACCACGAAGCCCACAGAGAGGATTCAATCCCGGCGCTGGTCTCAGGGGATACTGAACCCCGAAGGAATCGGAAAACCCTCACCTGCATCCACCAGAATCGAAGGGGAAAAGCCGGCGGCGTGAGGCTTGACCCAAAATGGGGAAAGTTGAAATAAATGGCCTTCCGATGAGGGATTTGGAGGGGAAAGTCGGAGCTTTGCAAGGGTAGCCGGCGGAGGTTCGATTGGTACCATTTGTAGGGCTCGGAACGCTCTGTAGAAGCGGGGCGCCGAGCTCAAGCTGGTGGCACCAATGGTGGCCGGGAGAGGGAGAGAGAGGTGGTGTTCGGGAGAGAGAAGAGAGAGGGAAAACGGCCGAGGAAGGAAGAGAGACCCGACTTGGCGCGTTCGGTCAGGGTGTACACGTCGAAGGGAGACGTGGCGCTCATACAAGGCGGGGAGGTGTGCATGCGGCACCTGTACAGGCTG
Organism: Zoysia matrella; assembly: GCA_001602295.1. Taxonomy (NCBI): domain Eukaryota; kingdom Viridiplantae; phylum Streptophyta; class Magnoliopsida; order Poales; family Poaceae; genus Zoysia; species Zoysia matrella. Next base: position 74,056 of record BCLG01000533.1, read on the forward strand.
CTCTGGCGGCTGAAGGAAGAAGAAAGCGGTGGTCTCCATGACAGGCGGGGCCCGCTGTCGGAGTTTTATCTTTTTCCCTGATTTTCTGCGCTGGGCTTTGTTTTGCTTCGAAATACAAACTTCCCGAGCTCCAAAAATTATGAAATTTTGCAGAGAGCTAGAACTTTTTGAGATGAACAACTTTTATTTTGGACCCAAGTTCAAATTCCAAATAAATTTTATTCCATCAAATTTTGAAAGCAGGTAATCCTTTTGAGAGAAATGATTTACTTGGGCCATTTAACTTTTGAATAAAATTTTACCCAAAAAAAAATTCCAAAATTCAATTCTTTAAAAGACCATCCAAGAGAGTATTTTTCTTCACAATATTTCTTTTAAAAGTTTTTGAACTCATTTTTGAAATTTGAATTTCAAAGGAAATTTGGAAGTTTGGTTTGAGTCATTTTAAATTGTCCTAGAGCTCGGTTCCATATTCCCAAACTTAGGAATTTTGCATCTTTATTCAAAGTGAGATTTTACATCAGGAATTTTGGATTGAAGAATGCAGGTGCCACATATCAACGAGCCATGAGTTTTATCTTTTATGATTTATTTGTTGTTATCATGAAGGTTTACGTAAATGATGTGGTGATCAAATAGGTCATTTTAGATTCTTACTTAGTCGATTTGTAACTTGCCTTGGACCGAATACGTCGTTTCGGTTTGAAAATGAATCCGCTCAAATGTGCTTTTAGTGTATCGACCGAGAAGATTTTAGGCTTCATAATTCATAAAAAGGGTATAAAGGTAGATTCTAAGAAGATATAAGCAATTAAAAATGTGCAAGCGCCTACATGTAAGAGAGAGTTGCAAAGCTTCTTAGGAAAAGTGAATTACTTAAGGCGATTCATTTTCAACTTGTCAAAAAAGATTAATGCATTTACTCCTATTCTTCGGCTAAAGAATGAAGCCGAATTTACTTAGGGGGCAAAACAGAAAGAAGCTTTTGAGAAGATAAAGAGAACTTGTTTTCGCCACTAGTGATTAGGGCGTCTAAGAGAGGAGTCCCTTTCTGTCTCTACATAGCGGCGAAAGATGATGTGGTTGATGCTGTTTTGATACAAGAAGCCGAAGAAAAAGAATACGTGATCACTTATGTGAGTCGACGGTTGGTGGATGTGAAAACAAGGTACACTCTTATCAAAAAATTATGCTTTTTCTTTTATTGCTTATGCATTGATTGAATATGATTTAGCTTACAAATCATTGAAATCCGTGAAAGGTCAAATTGTTGCTAATTTTATTGTTGAACATCGAATTGATTTGGAACATGATCTGAATGTTGCTTATGTTACTTTTACCACTTGGAAGTTATATTTTAATGTATCGGTTTGTAAAGAGGGTCAAAGTCTTGATGTGATTTTAGTATCTTCTCATGATACGTACTTTGAATTCTCAAACCGATTAGAGTATGGTTGCACCAATAATCAAACCGAATATGAAGTATTATTGTTCGGTTTAGAGTTGCTGGAGTTCATGAGAGTTAAGCATGTAGAGGCTTTCGGTGATTCGTTGTTAGTAGTGCAACAAATTTTTGAAAATTTTCAATGCTTAGACGGATCATTGAATGCCATCTTAGATAAGTGACTAGACATCATTAGAAGAATAGACGAATTCAACATACAACATGTGCCTAGGCTAGAAAACAGTGAAACTAATGATTTGGCTCAGCAAGCATCGAGTTATAATATTTGTAAAGGTAAATTTTCAGTCAATAAGAAATCGATGTTTGAGGTGTTAGAATTAGACCATTCAGATACTAACACGTCAAACTGTGATAGTACCGAATCACTTGATTGGAGGTCACCTATAATTTCATATATTCGTAGCCCAACTCAAAGTGTAGATAGAAAACTTTGTCATATGGCTTTTAAGTATACTTTGATCGATGGTGACTTATATCGCCGAACAGGGATAATTTTCTTTTGAAATGTTTGGGTGATGACGAAGCTAGAGTAACTATAGAGGAAGTTCATGAGGGCATTGTGGTACGCATCAATCGGCTCCAAAAATAAAATGGTTGTTAAGGAGGGCCGGATTTTATTGGCCAACCATAATTGTCGATTGCTATCGTTACTACAAAGGATGCGAAGAGTGTCAAAGATTTGAAAATATTCAATTGGCACCCGCAGCCACGATGAACCCCATCATAAAACTATGGCTATTTCGAGAATGGGGATTGGACTTCATAGGGCAAATACATCATCCATCTTCAAAGGGACATCGTTTCGTGTTGATCGCAACGGATTACTTCACCAAATGTATCGAAGCGGTGGCTCTAAGAACATGATGCACAAAGAGGTAATTAAGTTTTTTACTGAGCATATTATTCATAGGTTCGGCATACCTCAACCTTTAACTACCAATTATGGTATTTTCTTTGCGTACGGTCATGTTAAAGAGTTTGTCAAATCTTACGGAATTAGGATACTCAATTCATCTCCATATTATGCTTAGGTCAATGGTCACGCGAGTCTAGTAATAAAACGTTGATCAAGCTCATTAAGAAAAAGATATAAAACCATTTCAAAAGATGGCATAAAGTCTTATCGGAAGAATTGTGAGCGCATCGGATATATAGGCATGGGGCAACTAAGGTAATGCCATATGAACTTGTGTATAGACAAAAGGCCGTTTTACCCGTCGAGATAAATTTAAGAGCTCTAAGGTTAGCCAAACAAAATGATTTATCCACTGATTAGTATAGAAATCTAATGCTAGACAATATCGATGAAGTCACCGATAAACGTTTAAATGCTTTGAAAGAAATTGAGAGAGACAAGGCTAGAGTTGTTAGAGCCTACAATAAGAAAGTGAAAGTCAAAACTTTTCAGGTGAGCGAATTAGTTTGAAAACTATGCCCGTTCTCAAGAAACAACAAGTTCAAAAAATGGTCTCTTAGTTGGAAAGGGCCATACCGAATAGTAAAAGTCATCATCGAAAACGCATACATATTGAAAGATGTTCGTGGAAAATCATTATGTAAGGCCTTTAATGGTTGATACTTGAAAAAGTATCATCCAAATATATGGCAAGAAGCGTAAGAGAAAAGTAGCCGATAAGAAGAACATCGTTGCCAAAATTGAATACAGTAGCCGATGAGTTAAGAAAACCATCGCTCTTAGAGGTTTTTGGGTGTTTAAATGTTTTATTGTATAGGAACTTCACAAAAAAATAGGAGACATATGTTGACACTCAAAAATCACAGGGCCACCGAAGTATTCGGCACGTTGCCGAAGTGTCCGGTGAGACCTCTCGAGTTCGAGCACTTAGGCCATCGAAGTGTTCGGCACGTTACCGAAGTGTTCGGTGAGCCCTCTCGAGTTCGGGTAGTTAGCCCATCGGAGTGTCCGGCACATTGCCGAAGTGTCCGGTGAACCCTCTTAGGTTCGAGCATTTAGCTCATCGGAGTGTCCGACACATTGCCGGAGTATCCAGTGAGCCCTCTCAGGTTCTCGGAGTTACAATCTTACCAAAAACTCTAGTCACCGGAGTGTCCAACACGTTACTGAGACTCCGATAATGCTGATTTAGAAAAGTTTTCAGCTGATTGATTTTAATTTATTTTCTAACTCATGGATTAGTTGCCCTGCGGGATAACATCATTCCTCTTCTATAAAACAGAGGCTCATAGCCGGTTGAGGTTCATCTCAATCGATCAAATTATGTTGCTTTTACATTTCGTTCTTCTTTAAATCCTAATTCTCTTACTCGACTCTCGTGTTGTTATTCCTTCATCTCGGTGGTGTTTGAAGCCGATTCAGCTGGCTTGATCGAGGTCAGATTATCCTAACACGATACTCCTTCGATACAGTCTCTCTCAAAGCAGAATTATTTAGGTGCTGCCTCAAACCCGATATTGAAGAAACATCGATATTTTCGCACACAGATATGCAAACGGTGTATTGACCCGAACCCGATTTCAACGTCAACGGATTGTATATCAGATATTTCAGGCATGGGCTGTACATTTATTTCTCCCCTCCCCCAATTCACCCACTGGTAAAAGTTTTAAAGGAACTCATATACTGTACTCCCTCTGTTCATTAATGGATGTCATCATAACTTTTAAATTTAACTTTGATTATTCGTTTTATTTAAAAAAATTTGATAAATTTTATATATTTTGATATAATTTGATTTATCATTAGAGTTATTTAAGTCATAACTTAAACTTTTATATATTCAAGCAAAATTTTTAAATAAGATAAATAGTCAAAGTTAAATTAAAAAATCAACGGGCGATATAAAGAACAGTGAGAGTATTTTGCAAGGGCACTGGTCACCCAAAACCGCGGATCCATAATGGTTGTGCTGAACTGAAATTGTATTCATTGGAATGGCTTCTTTAATTCTGTTCCCTCCTCCTATGCATCCTTCGCTAGATGTGATAAATTTTGTTATTCCTACTTTATCTATGAAACCAGTACGAAAGTTTAACGAGAATTCACCAATTTATAGAAGTACGTATGAGAGGAGGATATACGAGAAGAGAATGCTGTGTCTGTGTTTTTTTGGGGTTATATTAAAAAGTTCAGTTCTCTCTGTACAGAAACTACTATAACATTCCCTCCAAAGTCACGAACGGAAGCTCATCTATTCGCTGACGTGTGGGCCACACCGTTAGTCGGACAAGTGATTGTGCCGGTAAATACACCCGCGGCCCATCCAAAACCCAAACAAACCCCTTCCCTCCTCTGCTTCCTTCGCCTTATCCCCTCGGCTCCTCGCCCCGCCATGGCCCTCGTCTCCGCGACCGCCTCCCTCCACCTCTCCTTCCTGTGCGCCGTCGGCGGAGGCGCCGGCGCCAGAGAGTGCTCTTTTTCGCAGCTGCGGCGTCCGCTCCTAGCTCCACTCCGCGCGGCGAAGGGCGCGAGCTCGACGCCCGTGGTGCTGGACAGCAAGGTCAGGGGCAAGAAGAAGAAGGGGTCCGGCCACGGGAACCTCCCCGGAGCGCTCGACCTCGAGATCAGGGAGGCGCAGGAGTACCTCGACAGTGACGAGCAGGTAGTTATTCTCGGTTCACGCTTTGCAGTTAGCTTATCCACGCGGGTTCAATTTCGCTGATAGTTACATTTAGCTTAGCTTAGCTCCCATGTGAATCCGAGGGGTTTAGGCGCGTATACGGAGTGTATAACCCTGATTAGAGGGATTAGTCATGGTCTCAAGGAGAAGGCGGCTTTACTGAAATTCTATCGAATTTTCTAGCGACGATGCACAGGTGTTTACCTGTACATGTCAACGCAGCTGGCCCATCGCGTCATGATTCACCATCCGAATTGCCAAGGCATCTTAAATTCGACAGTTCAATGTGACACACGATAAAATTTGTTCCTTAGGTAATCTGATCACCTAGTGACAGTTCACAAAGAGCTTTCTTATGTCTCATTTCTGGGGAATTTGGGACATTTCATCTTCCACTTGGACATTTTTTAGGGCCTTACACCTTGTTGGTAGTGGGTATTATGACTTTACGTGGGGGCCACTGATTGAGTTTGTTGAAGTTTGGTTTCAAGTTGTGAACTACCTGAGGCTCTGTGAAAGAAATGTTCAAACTGGCACTGAGGTTGATTGATTATCCAATGACGTTCAATCCTTAAAAGCTGTAAACAAAGATTAACTTTCTGTGAGATGTAATGTTCAGCTGAAAATTAAATTCTTTAGACACTTTATTAGTCTGTGACCTTGCAGTTATTTAAGTTCAAAACATGTTTATTTATTTACTTTTTTACAGGAACCTGTTCCAGACAACTTCCCTTTTGAAATCATTGATGAAGAGGGCATGAGTGTGGTTATTTTGAAAAGGGACTATAAGGATGAAAAGATTGAGGTCACTATCAGCATGCCTAATCTAGAAGACGGCCCTGAGTTTGATGACGAAGATGGTGAGGGTGACGATGAGAATGCTGGCATGGGCGATGAAGGAGAAGAAGATGGTGAGAGTGCCGGAGATAGCAGCATTTCTATGAAGGTGGCAGTCTCCAAAGGCTCTGGTCCGAAGCTCGAGTTCACCTGCACAGCATTTCGCGAGGAGATCACCATTGATGATATGCTAATGGTGGAGAAAACAGTGGTCGAAGGAGAAGAGAAGTTCCCTTACGAAGGCCCTGAATTCACGTAAGGAATATCAGTTTCCATCCTGCAATTCAATGGCAACTACTGTGTGTACTAATCCATCCTTTAACTTCCTCATCTACTGCAGCGAGCTCCCTGTGAATGTGCAGAAAGGCCTATTCAAGTTCTTGGAGCAAAGGGGGATCACACTTTCAGCTACCAACTACATGCACGATTACATGGTGACCAAGCAGACTCAGGAGTACATCCGGTGGATGAGGAAGCTGAAAGATTTCGTCGAGCAATGAGGAACAACAAAAGTGATTTGGCAACATTTTTTTGTAGGCTAGCCTTAGTATGTGTTTCAGGAATATTATGATCCCTCAAAGCTTATTCTATCTTAGGTGTCGTTTGGATACTGGGATATGAAGGTGCGATAGGGTTTGAGAAAATAAAAAGAAAGATATAAACCATTCATTTCTCTATCATTAAATCTTAATCCTTCGTTCATTTTCTAATATTAATCCCACCTTTTATTCCTACTGCTCAAACGTCACCTTAGGGCATCTCCAATGAAATAGTCATTTTCTTTCTCTATATTTTTTATAAGAGTTCTTTTTTTATAAGAGTTCTCCTATTACAGATTTGGACCTTAACTTCAATATGAGCACTAACCATTCCGTCAAATCTTGTCCCTGTTGACTTATATCATCAATTTTAACTATTTGTCTTATTAAAAAATTATAATAAAAATTATATATTTTATTATAATTTGCTTTATCATTAGCAGTATTTAAAACATGACTAATAATTTTATCATTAGCAGTATTTAAAACATGACCAATAATTTTACACATTTTAATAATTTTTTAATAAGATAAATCATCAATTTTGATATTAAAAGTCATGTTAATATTTTAATGATCTGTTTAGGTGACTAAAAAATTTGCCAAACTTGATGACCACTTTCTCTTTCTTTTGTCTCAGAAAAAAAAAAAGGATGGAAAATGTCTTCTCTTTCTTCTCTTGTTCCGTCCGCCATGGTCTCTCTCCCCGTCCCGCCTCTCGCCCCTGAGCTCACCTGCCGCCGTCCAGTTGTGCCCGCCTGCCGCGGCCCCGCCGACCGAGCGCCGCAGGAGGGGCGCAGGGGACTACGGTGGCGGGGCAGGGATGGACAAGGCTCAGTCCCAATCTTTCGCTGTTTGTTCCTGATGGTGATGGAGAGGGAACGAAATTGGGCGGGACTGGATATGCACATCTTTATCTATCTAAATATAAAGAAGTAAAGATATAACAATAGGCTTAAGTCTATTCCTATATCTACGACCTGCTTCGCGTGGTACTTTCACAGGCCGCCGCCGTCAATGCCACACGGTTCGTCCTTTTATGGTACCAGATGGGATCAACTCCCTAACCTAGGATAGAAAGATCAATGCTTTTTCGTTTTGTCTCTGCGATGCTCCAATTTTGATTGATCTCTGCTCTTTTCCGCCCTGCTCATCTAGGACGAGCTTGATCTTCCAGGACACAATGGGTTTTTCAGAAGCTTTCACTCCGTTGTCTCTGTTAACCCTTGGAGAACACAGACTCAGCAGGGTTCGGGTGCGAGTCTCCCGGATGTGGGTGGCCTTCAGTCCGCTTGACGGCGTGATTTTCGGTCTGTAATGTATCCTGATCGACGATGAGGTGACGAACTGAAGCCCCATTATCCAATCTAGAGACACTCAATTTGATTGTATTTGTATATAATATATGTTTTGTTCTTTGTATATGTAAAAAAACTGTATGTAAAAAACTGTTTTTTTTTATTTATTTTTGCTGATTTGTAGGGTGTAATGATGCAAGCGCTTGCATCTCCAACGAATATGAAATGTCTCCAACAGCAGATAATTGAAGGAAGGGTGTACGCCTTGTCGGATTTTACAGTGATCCCAAGGCTGAACAAGTACATGGCCTGCAGTAACGACCTGATGATAAAGATGGGGGAACAAACAGTAGTAGAAGAGAGGGAAGAAGATGATTTTTCTCCAATACCAACCCATACCTTTGAGTTTGTTGATTTCGATGACGTTCCACGCAGGATTGGTGACGATAGTTCCCTCACAGGTAGGATTAGCTATTTCGGGAAGATAGTAAAGTTGCAGCAATGTTCAGGTTCTCTGCTCGACATGCATGTTTCAACTGACCCTTTGGCTTGCTTGTGCCAGATGTCATCGGCCAGATCATATCCATTGAAGATGAGGGTCAGGTTTGGAAGTGGAAACTTTGCGATAACATACCTTTTCGTAACATACATTTGAAGAATTTAAGGTGATGGGTCTGTGGTCCCCCCAAATTATCATTTTGAGGCGGTACCTTAGTTTGTTTATGTGTTGCCATTTTCAGGGGGGAAAGCTTGACGATCACACTGTTTGGAGAACTTGCTCGCAATTTTGACGAAAAGCGGGTTCGCATCCAAGGTCGACAAGCCCCAGTAGTAGCTGTTTTTTGCAGGGATGAGTGTTAAAGACTACCCTAGTGCAGACATATACCATTTGTTTGTTTGTTCAATTGCATCATAATGCCACGTTCGTTTCATCCAAATTTCATCTCGCTTTCTTATCATTCAGGGATAGCCTGGATAGGGCTGACAGTTTGCTCATCACCGGCTTCAAAGTACTACCTGAATTTGGAAATAGCAGAGGTGCATCAATTTTGCGCAAGGTTTAGACAAATGAACTCAATAGTTTATACTTGAGGCAACATACTGGTCAAGGTTACATTATTCTGGATTTAATCATTTTGTGCATGTACTTGTTGCAGCTTATTACGTAATGGACGTACATTGATCAATCAGGCCCATGTCAAGTGCAAAATCCTGTCAACCCAACTGAGTTAGTTAATAAATAGCGAACAATCGAACAACTGAAAAGCTTCAATCCACATGAGTTGCCGGTGAGCTGGTGCTTATGTCATTAGACGAGAACCTCTTCTATATCATCTAACCATTTTTTTATTTTTTGGTTCATTATTTTATCTCAGAAACCCACGCTGTGCAAAGCCACCTTTAAAGGTAGAGACTGCACCAAAGATTGGTGGTACTGGTCATGCTCCTGCTGCAAAAAGTCTATGGACAACTGCGTTGAAGATTTAAGCAATTACCGATCAGCTGTTCGATCGTAAGAACATATGTTGTCTCGTGGCTACTCAATTCAGAGGTATAATGCTTTCTAATTGACTGTATGTTTTCCTTGTGGTAAACCATGGGTCCATTGTTGGATCGCTAGTTACAGGCTGGATGCGGTAATGGAAGACATCACGGGCACCATGAACGTCATGATCTTTGGTGGGACGGCGCAGGAGCTTGTCGTTGCACCGGCGGAGGATCTCACTGATGTCACAGCCGACAAAATTTCAGCTGTTGTTGGTTCGGGCCGAGAGCGCGCCTTTGAGGTTGCCTTTGAAAATGGGCGCTTCATGGTGGAGCACTTCTTGAATGATGATATGCTGCAGTTAGTTGGTTCGACTCTGTCAACAGCAGGTGGTAGTGGTCTCTTGTCACAGGAAGATGGTTCTTTTGCATCCTCCACTTATAGTTGCAGCTCACAGGTGAATAAGAAGGTAGAAGAAAATATCTTCTCTCCCCTTTCAAAAGCTGAAAAGCAACTGGTGTGTAGAAATTCACATCAAAATTTCTACTGCTGGATTGAACTTTGAAAAAATAATGATATTGTGCTGACCAACTTTTTTTTCCTTTGCCCATTGATGCTAGGTTAATGTGTTGATGGAGGATGAGAGGGATCTGAAGAGACTGAAGACGACGATGAAGCCGAGCAGAGATGCAATGTGACAACTTCGACCAGGAATATCCTGCAAACAGGACTAGCCTGTCAAAATCGTAAGATGTATTTGGATCGTGGATAGTTGAACCGCCAGAAGCCGGAAGAAATTCTCAGTATTCTTCAGATTCAGTGTTGAGATCACATCTGCTGCAATCCCATAGTGCCGCATTGTCACATGCATCACCCTTTCCATCTTCATCTATACTCTTAAGAAAAGTACTCCCTCAGATTTTAGTTAATGAAATTAAATTAAGAAACCCTGAGCAATGCTGTAGCATCTACTCCCTTCGGTTTTAAATTATTGACCATCATTGATTTTTAACATCAATTTTGACCATTTGTCTTATTTAAAAAATTTATTTTAATATGTAAAATTACATTTGAACAAATTTTTTGAATAAGATGAATAGTCAAAATTGATATTAGAAGTGAACGTTGTCAATATTTTAAAACCGAAGAAAACCGAAGAAAGTATATGATAGGGAATTCAGAAACATATTGCCGAAGTGCAGAGTAACACGTTGCCTTGAGCCAAATGCACCGTATTAGATCGGACGAGTGAAGGAACTCCAGTCGGAAAGAAAGATGGAACGGTATTCCTGTTCGTTTCGTTCTCGGGCAATCAGCAGGACAGAGCAATCAAACTCTGTTCCTCCAAGATGAACAGATGAACAACGGCTTACACGGTGCCAGTCCCAGTCCCAGTTTTGTCTGCCCGCACTAGTTTCCATGTGGTGTCACACCATGACATATGCACAGAGCGTCTCGGAGCAAACGCAGAGGGCGGTCAGAACGCGTGCGTTGTTTCAGTCCAATTAACCATCGGTTGCAGTTGCAGCAAATGCAAATCTTTGGTTCGGCCAAAATATAATTCTTGGTTCGACTCAACATCTGAGCTGAAAACTTCAACGGGAGTTTGCTTTTGTTTAACAATGTTGCATTTGGTTCAAATCATCGAATCAGCAGTGAATAGTGAAAATTCCTTTTCCATATCTGCTCTATATTGGAAGGTGAAGAACCCATCTTCGTCTGATCATAGATAAATGTACCCATGTGTTAAACAAACTGAAAAAATTGTCAAACGAAAATTGTCTGGCATGGTGGAGGTTGGTCCTTCTATACATCAGAAGCCCGAGATGAAAGGCAAAGTTTCATCTACTATGGATTATGGAACACACCTTAAGTTGAATACTGACGATGCTTTTAGCCTTGAATCTCAATCTGGTGGATCTCAGGAAGCGATGAAATAGTTGGAAATGAAATTGGAGTTCTGTTGATATCAGCTGGTTGGCTGTTGCCTCCAGCTGCCATCATCACCTTAGAACCTGCCAAGCACTGTAAGTAGCCTTCATCGATGATGAGCCGAATGAAGTCAATGAACTGGTGCATGCTAAGGTAAACTCTGTTGAAGACAAAGTTGTTGTGCGTCCATAACCTCCAAGCTCCCAAGCTGACCAGCGATTTCAGATCAGTGCTTGGGTTCGAGCTCCAGGAGACCGTATTGACGGAATGATGAGACCGCACCTTCCTTGAAAAGACGTCACTCTTCAGAGTCTGCATGAAGCTCTTGGCTTCTTCATCAGATAAGGGACATCAGCTCGAGTGGGGAAGGCCATGTAGTGTCAGATCTGTCTGCTGCTTAATGCCAGTGTGGATTGATATGTCTTCGAGAGCAACAATGGATACACTGTGAAGCCTGTTTCTTTTTGACTTACTTCCCCATCTGGACTACGTAGCCGTCCAGACAGTAAGCTGGACAATAATGAATTCCTGATGCATACCAAGCTTAGCTAGTACATCAATCGATCGTGCGTGATGATCAAGGAGAATATGAAAGGAAAGCATGAGCAAGTCGGAGTCCAATAATGAATACCATGTAAAAGTAATGGACTAGGAGATGAATTATAAAAGACAGATTGTACGGTAGACCGAAATGAATATGATCCATCTATTTACACAGATTTCGAGAAAAAAATGGTTCGACATAAAAGCATTAAAATAATTAATAATTGCAATAATATTTAAATTGAAAGGAAATTAATAAGTTATAAAAAGCAATGCATGCGATAATTAAGGAAATTAAATCTTTCAATTTTGGTAATAAACGAATTTGATATGCTTGAAAAGTTGCATGTATTTTTAATTAGGTAAGTGTACAATCGGTTCTTATATTTTTGTTTACTCCTACTGTGACAATCTGTCGTCAACATTTTCTGTTGTACCATTACCGTGACCCCATTTGACATGGTTATTTGATGATTCATGTTAACACGCGACACATTGTGACGTGGTCACTTTTTTTGGTTACTGTTAACGTCTATGCCGTCACACGACTGCTTGTGCCGCGCAGGACCTTGACAGGGCGAGCAAATCGGCTGCCAGCTCCCCACACAACGGTGGGCGCAAGGACCACAGCGCGTGCACGGGGGGAGGGGTCAGGGATCTTGCGACCGTGGAGGTGATGGAAAGTGCTCCGTCGCCGGAAGGGAATCTGCTCCATTTTCGGAGGCCCCGGAGATTACGCCCAAACGTGCTGCCCGCGCCTGAAGAAGGAAAGAAATCCACACGGGCGGAAGACACTGATTGACGACAGTATTATATTTCATATTTTTGTTATTTTTTTTCTTTTCAATATTTAACAGTATAGATGTAATTAGTGATTCACCTCCTAAGAGGGTAAAAAAAGAGTAGATAGTCTACCTTGGCGGAGCTATTATAAAAACTGAGAGAAGAGTAGTGTTGGTTTTTATCAGACTATAAAGTATAGAATACATTGAATGACTTGATGAGAGTTATGAAGAAGAATGCACGTTGAGACCCAATGAATTTTGCCTGATATATGTTCAGTCGCCATTTGATGCTCTTTAAACCACTGTAGGTTCAATCTTCATTAAAGGAGATAAGATTTGTAGTGAAGTATGTCTAATTATTTCTATACGAATATATATGGATTTATTAGGATTAACAATTATGTGTGCTGTCAGTTTTTTTTAAACAATGTCTGTTGTGAGTTGAAACATAGGAAAAGTAGTGCCTTTAGCCTAGTGGCCAAGTGGCCAAGGAGACTCAGTAGCACTCATCAGCTCCTGAGTTCAGCATCTCATAGGAGCGAATGAATGTAAAAAAAATCCCTTTGTTTGCTTTAGACCAACACATGGTCTAACGACCGGCTTGTATCGTTGGTTGTTTTCACACATGTTACAGGAGGGCAGCAATTCAAGAATTTTCTTGACCTACCTGAGAAGTTCTTCCTTTTCTTAATACAATGCCGCGAGGTGGTCTTATCCACTAGTGTCGATTTTTTTTAGTGAGTTAGAACTTAAAGCTCAAGTGTTCGCTGTAAGGAAACATCTATCAAAAGCGTCTGAACTAGTTCCTATGCAGAAAAATTTAGCATTTCGTTTGACGATGATGGCTGTTATATCGATAGGTAAGTGGTACATTGATCTGAAACTAAGGTGGGGAATGACCCAGAGTAGGAGGTGAATGATGATCCATCATGTCCAAGACTCGATCAACCTGATAGGTCTGAAGTTAAGAAATGATGGGTCAATGAGAGATCATGCATTCCATCTCACAAACCTGTGTACTTAATATAGTTTTTCAGTTTACGCACTAGATTTATTCTTTCTGCATGCTCTTACATGTGACAGAATAGCAATTACATAGATATAATCAGAAAAACTTTGAAGGCAAGAGAGCTTGCATGTTTCTTCTATAGTTGTTCCAAAAAATATGCAACTAGTTTTCCTTCATTTAGAAATTTATGAAATTCTTGCACTAAAAAGGTGTGAGCAGAAGGCATCATATACCTTTTGTTGAGCGAGCCGCTGGAAGGATATAGCTTTGTGGATGCTGAACTGGTCTGCCCATATGAAACAGATGCATTACGGATTCACTCAATTGAAGTTCACAAGCTTGGATGGAGGTGATAGACAACACTGCTTCTGAAGACGAGCATACAAAAAATTAGAATGTGATAAGACATTTTTGAGAATTGTGATGTATAATGTATTAAGTATCAGGCTAACAGAGATATCTCTTATCTCTACAAGATTGGTTTGGTGATGTTGGCCTTTCTGCCAACTTGCGTTTTGAACCGCTAGATCCATATCCAACGGCGCTCAGTGCATCAGCGCCTCTCATCCTGAGTCCCCTCCGCGCCACCGCCACCTTCCACCGCCTCGCACCGATGCGCCTCTGCCCACCTGCCATGGCCGGTCCCCTTACGGACTCGATCCGGCGGTCGCCTCTGTCCCGCGTCCGCCCTGCTCCGGCTTTCGCCTCTGCCCTGCTCCTGCGCGGCCCCGTCCCCACGCCGCTTCGGCGGCCACCTCTGCGTGGCCCCGCCTCCGCCTCGCTCCAGCGTTCATGGCTGCCCACCCGCCCATCCGCGCGTTCATGGCGGCCCACTCGCCGCCGCTCCACTTGCTCGTCTTCCTTTCTGAGGACGCGCCCTAGGTCAGTAGGGCCTGTCACCAGGTGCGCCACCCACTGCCACCCGCGCAGATCGGAGTTGATGCAGTCGGGATTTTACTTTGTTGTCTCAATCGATCATCCTCCCATGCGATGTGCTAGAAAATTAGCAAGTGTTTTCTTAGCAGATTCTACAGGTGAAATTAATCATTTTCTGCTAGAAAAGGAAATGACATTTTTAGGGTAGATAAATCCCACCTTATTGTAATTTTTCTTTTCACGCCGAGTGTGCATATATCAATTTGCTTTCTGTTTGATGTCATGGAAAGCTGGATGGTATAATATATTTTTTCTCTTTTGGCATCTGTGAGTCAACCATAGCTGCCTGAATATTTCACATCTTTGGTTCAAGTGAAGACAATGATAATGAACTAAAAGATGGCTCCTAATACAACACTGCTCTGTGTGCTGATAACTTGGTTCAGTTCACGTGTGATTATGGAACTGCTAACTTTCTTAGGTCGTCTATGCCTCTTTTCTAGAGAAGTAAATACTAGCGCACCAATTAAGTTTCTATCTATTGAAGAAAAATGAACCACATTTCAGGGTCTAAAGCCTTCTTCTTGTTTGCTTGCTCTTTTTTTTTTTCTCATATGGTGCAATACCTTCAGTCAAATTGGCTACACACAGGTGTTCGCCTGGGATCAGCTGCTGAGATTGGTCTCCACACTGCACCTACTTCCTCGCCCAGTCATTTTAAATTTAATTTGTTCTTTTTTTTAGTTGGCTCTAGGCTGCTCGAGAGGAGGCAAACTTACAGCCCATGATTTCATTGCATTGGAACAAGAGCTCCAGAATTCCCGGGCATGATTAAGGAGGCCAGGCATCTCGGCATGTTATTGGGCATCCCTCGCTTGGATGGGTATTTCTTTGCTCCACTGATTTTCCTTCGAGTGTTGAATGTTAAACATCATAACATAGGATTATCTTAATTTTGAAATCTGTTAGTTTTTTTAATCATTTCTGCGTTGCTCAACAGAGTGGAAGAGGCAGAAGCACAGTGTGCACTCTGAATTTAGCCTCCTTGTGTGTAAGTACAATTACCATGTCATAATCGTAACTGTAAGAATGTCTTTTGTGCTGTTAATGCTGTTTCAAAATGGCTGTTTTATGTCATATTCAAATCATTCCTTTTTAGTACAAGGATAACTTTTAGAGATTTTTTGACTCTTGTAGGTACAGCTGTTTGGTCAGGCTTGTTGCTCCATCACTCCATCAGTCCCTATGATTTAATCATGCAACTTGTATCTTGTATTGCACTTTCTACCCCCTTTCTATGTTATCAAGTAGTCATTTATGTACCCTTGAACAGTCTTTTGCTTATGTCTTTCTGAATCAGGAAAGGATTGTTATGCCATTCACTACGAAATGATAGAGGAAAAGGAATGGTCTGGTCAGAAACTCATTGGTATGTTGCACTGTTTTTGGGTTTTTAACTGCTTGTACTGAACTCTGTAGGATCTCTTTAAAATGATCATTGTGACAAACCAGTCATAATTCAGAGAAGTACATAAAACGTTTGAATATTCTTCTTCTGTTACCAGAAAGATCGTCTGGTCTTAGAGAGATTCAGCACTTTTCACAACGAAGCCAAAATGTAGGTCCATACCTAATAGCAAATTCCAGTACAGATTTGTGGAGGTTCATCTGAAAGTTCACAATGATGGAAGCTAGAATTTAGGTTTTTTTTTTGAAGATATGAGAACTTATCATTTTTAAGGAAACACTCTTTAGTATAATTGTTTAAATAATTTATGTCTTGTCAACATAATCTATGAATTTGTTAAAATCATATAGTTCTAACTGAAGCTTTGGCTTGGTGGTGGATTTGCAATAATAGAAAGGCAACTTTGAATCAGCTGTAGCATTTCATTGTCCAGCA
>BCLG01000533.1:90933-115867 GCA_001602295.1 Zoysia matrella
ATATTGAGCCTCTTTAGTTGCCCCTATTTTGTAATCTGCTCCAATTAGAACTATCATCAACCAGAAATAATGAGATTTCTACAAAAAGTTTGATGTGGGGCTTCTAACTGGAGATGTCAACATCAGGACTGAGGCAACTTGCTTAATTATGACTACTGAAATATTGCACTCAATGCCTCACAAAGGTGCGGACATTGTGATTAGTCAAGGTTTATAGGATTTAAATACTCTTATGAGGCAATCACCTGGGATACTAATATTGAAACAAATATAGTTCTGCATCGAAAAATATTACTATAAATGTTTCTTTAAACACGTACTATAATTTGATTTGAAAACTTCCATCCATACATTTTAGAAATCAATGTTATATTTTTCCCTCATTCAAATTTACTTTGGAATTGAACTTTGCTATTCCTTTTCAGAATTCAAATACAATTAAATTTGCTGATTGGATTGGTCAAACGGGACAATGAAGAAATTTCATGCCACATCATGTGTGTACCAGCTTTTGATAAATCCACTACAAGCTTTTGAGTCTTGAACTTCACTGTCATTATTGTTAATTTATCCACTAAACCAGTTGGAATTTTCTCACTTACCCTTTTTTCATTCTCTGATACAGCGCTTGGAGATTAGTGTGAACAGTTACATGTTTTCATCATTCCGCCTGGAAGGATTTCAGGACACTAATGAGGCAAGTATTGACAGTGGTGAAAAACTGTCACTCCTCTGCCGCAACAAAAATCGGAAGTAGTAGAGGTGATGTGGAGAAGCTTGGCATCAGGATTGAGGAACCAAATCGACTCCAATGGAGGTGATGTCTATATGAAGAGGGCGGTTGTGTTTGATGCAAGAATTAATACAATGATTATTTGTTTGATCATGCTTTTCATGCTATAGTTGTAAGATAACCGAACGGTGTAGACTGTTGAATTGTCTTCCAACCGTAGTGGAGCATGGGTATTGAACTAGTCCCTATAAACTTGCTACATTTTAAATTCTTGATAACTTCCAATCCTACTATAGTAGTATCACCAAGGAGAGAAGTCGAAGGACCAATCTATTACATAAATAAAATGGTCTAAATTAAGCTTTGTACATGTGCCCCCTTGCGCATACAAATCTAAACAACAAGTGAATTTAAGCAGAGCTATTGTGAGAATGAGAGCACGGGCAAGAGGAGTCATGCTAACTTTTATAGCCTGAAAGGAGTTACGCCTATTTCATTAGCAACTAGAATTGCAACTATGACTTTATAAATACAATGATATGTTGGTCTGGGAAACTTAATACGAAAATATGATATTTTGTTAGCAAGTAGAATTTTGGATTGTTGGTAGATGAGTTAGGTGGGATGGATTTGTAACACTCAAACTGCCGTACGTGGTGTTTAGGAGTGCCCTATATGCATCAATGCATCAGAAACAACATAGCGTATATTTGATACAACACGACAGCATGGCATCAGGGTAACCAAACTTAGCAGAAAACTGAGTTTACTTTTCCCCCTTTTCTCTCTAAAAATCGAAGGCAAAGACCGATTTGACTGTCATCTCTTTCTTTGTTGAGGTCCAGACACAAGAACTCTATAGATTCATGATAGGTTCAAAATATTTGGCACCGGCCATCGAGATGAGCTAGTCCGGGAGCTGACACAGACTGGATTCCATGACATGAACCAATAACCTAAGATCTATTCTAAGCAGCAGATCAAAGAGAATAGGCAAGGAGAGATTCTGCAGCAGCTCGAGAGCAAAGGTCTGCCCTACTCATGTGCCACCGCTAGCAGCAGCCCGTCTCTCGCCGCCGGCGCTTAAGCAGCTGTTGAGACGTCAGGGAGATGATCACGACACGATCAACCGCCTCTACTTCCAGCTACTAATTGGATTGTTATCTCTTAGGAGGCACTAACAAGAACCATGCCGCTCGACCCAACGTGATGTGTTCTGGTCCGCGAGGCTCTTTTTTGTTCTTGTTAGCTATTTCAAAACTTCCCGATGCCTCTGAATCCTACTACTTTTTCATTTCATGTACCTTTCTGAAAAAGGGGGAAATTGGGTAGAAAAAGCAGAGATGCATCCTATGCAGATGCCCCCAAGCACCCAAAGACAAAGTAGGAATGAAGTTGAGCTGGACATGAGAACTTGTGGACAAGACTCATATGCTACTCCACGATTTATTGAGTCAGAGTTACTCCAGCGCAGAAATGAGAGTCAAGTGTACATGTGAGTGCGATGCATTTTTCTTTATTGTACTCCTGACTAAAAGGACACGAATCTGGGTACTGAAGTCTCAATTTGATGGCAGTGTGGTTGCTGTACTAGGCTATGTATTCTCACAGTCCACTAATTAAGGAAGAAACAGAGACATGACCATGGGTTTCAATTCCTTGAATGACAGACGTGACAGTGGGCTGCTGAAAGAGCTGAAGCAAGCGCATTCTATTTTTCACATGCATAAAAGGTTATTTGCATGCAAAGGGTTTGTGCGAAAACTGTACACACATTGTTTAGTATTTAATTTCAGATATCAGTAATGTCTCGGCGTTTTGCAAGCAGAGGTAGCAGTAGACGTTTCTGCTTGGGCTAGTTAGATACGTTGGGTTCTGTTAAGCCATACGAGAGAAACTGCATGTTCATATTTCAAGGTACGAATTTTAGTAAAGAAGCATGCCTTCGGCTCACAGTTTATAACTTTGTAAATGAAGAAGACCAGGAATAATAGTGCCCGCATGTGCATAGAATGGTATAACAATGAGACGAGAGCCGGTCCTTGAGAACAAATATCTGCACAAGCAATGATCCAATTAGTATCATCTGGTCTGTCTTCTCGATTTGTAGCCTAGTATTAATCTAAATTTTTTTACACGACACTGAACCAAAAAGAGGTAGAATTTTAGTTATATTTGTTAAATCTTTCGCTCTTCTACTGGACGGTTTCTTCAACAATGTGAAAGGAAGGTAGCTTCAACAGCTCACAGGTTAACAAGCTTTCCCAGAGATTAATTAGGCTAGTAGGTGCAACATGAAAGTTTTGTTGCACCCTGGAGGCTCAACTACACAGTTTTTTTTTTTTTCATTTTTCTGATCGAGCACTGAAACAAAAATCGTATATCAAGTTAAATCCTAGTCTTTCACATTGTTATAGGCTTGAAAAGCATGCTGTGGGTATTCTTCTGCAGAAATGAAATGAAACAGCTATAAATGGGACTGGCCCTGAAGCCTTAGAAGCCCAACCTGACAAGCTCAACATGCATGTGTACCCTTTAAACCGTGGCTGCCAGTTAAAGGACAAGAACGTCGCCGGCATCCTCTGCAATGTCGAAGAAGGCTGCTACTATCTTGTTCTGAAACTTGCATGGGGGCGATAGCCTCGGGCGGTCTGACGGCGATCGGCGATCGCCTGGGGTCCGCATCTCTCTGTTGCTGACCTGCTTTCTCTCTGGGTGTTTCGGGAAGATTCAAGGGCTAGCTTCTTGGATCTGCTCCCGGTTTTCTCCTTTTTTCAAGGTGAGTTTGGTTTTCTATGGATTTTCATGATCTCAGATCGAAACCTGGCACCAAAGTTCAGGCAGCCATTTTCGCTCGGTTTGGATTGCCAGTTACTCCATCTCTGAATTCTGGCTCTCGGATTTTCTTGTTAGTCATTTCCTTTGGCCGGTGCAAATTCAAGCTCACTCCTTCCTCAGTTGAGACTATTCTTCAAGCCACACTGGGCAGTATTGCAACGGATTTTCATGCAACTCAACTCTTTAAGACGGTTTTCTGCTTTGAGGTGTGTTCCAAAGAAGTGGGTTTTTATATTGTGAATCTGCGATCATATAAATGTCCTCAATATAAATTGTTCTTTCATCTTTGGGGCCATGGTGGTCCGAATTGGCAAGCAGAATTCTGTCGTTATGAACAGAAAGAAAATAATTAGTGGATTTATATTCAACACAAGAAGGTTTCTCATCGTTCTTATGCTGAAGTTGCTAAAGCAGGCTCTTCCAATTTTCTTTCTGGTGCAAATTGTACAAGAATTGGCAGTGGTTTGCGACAGCATAATTCTCGGCATTGGAGTTCTAAAAGGTCAGTTTTTTATCGTCTCTCTTTTCTTCGACGATCAGTTTTTTCTCGTTTGAATTTTTCAAATTCAAACTGCAATTCTGAATCTGCGAAGAACAAGGAAATCTCTGCTGTCAACTCTGCTTCTGAGGCGCCAGATTTCCCGCGTATTGATTTGGATTTAAATTTGAAGCCGCCATCCCTGATTTTGGGGGATGAGCTTTCTATTCCAGCCCAACAGCAAATTCAACACAGAGGCCTGCGAATCTGGCCCAGCCCAATGGCTCGGTGCTAATCTGTGATCGTTGTCTCAAGTCCGGACATCACAAATACTCTTGCTGGGCCCGAATCATTTGTCAGAATTGTAAAAGAGAAGGCCATATTGCATGGAAGTGTCAATTTAAATTGGTGAATTCTAGTTTCAGGCCTTCTATTCCTATCAAGGATAATTTTGCTAAGTCCATCCATTGCGATAATTCCCATAATTGGTTTAAAGATATTATTCCTTTTTCGCCTGATTTGGAACCACCGGTGTTTCAGTCTTTTGGGGAAGTCCCGCTGACATTCCAGACTTGTCTCACCAACACCACGGCAACTGTTCACCTTGGCGGTTCACCTCCCACAGAAGTTGGAGTTTTGGACGCTCCGTCGGCGATCACTACTCCGCCACCGTCTCTCTCTTCTAGAGAAAAAGATCTTCTGGCAATGGCGTTTGAAAAGTCTGATCCCATGCCCTTTATACCTCTTGGTTTTCAACGAGAAGCGATGCAGGGTTGTGAGCCAGCAGTGCGCGTTGCTGTGGGTCGTCCTCCGCTGCGAAATGAAGACCCTTGCCATAGTGACGATCAACCAAATGCCAGTGGAACAAGTGGGCTTCCCGGTGATTAGGGATACTCTCATTGACTTCTTTGCGGTTCACATGCGTGCATCTGTTAGAGATGTGCAACCGTGTCACCTGGGTCAGGCTTTTGTTCGTTTTGCTCATGTCCAAGACAGAGATAGTCTAGTGCACAAGAGTCCTTTCTTCTATGGTGGCCTAGAATTTCATGTGTCAAAGCACAACCAAGGTAGGAATTGGAAGGCTCTAACTTTCAATCGTGAGTGCTGGCTGGCTTATGTTACTTGGTTTTTCCATTGATTATTGGACCCATGCTTATGTGAAAAATGCTATCTCTTCTTTTGGAAGACTTTTATCCTGGGAACAAGACTTCGACTATCTAGCCAGACTGTTGGTTCGAGTTAGAGTTGTGGATTTGGAGCATGTGCCAGAATTCATAGTGATTACAAATGGTAGTGACTTTCAAGTGCAGTAATGAATTCTCTATCAACAATTGAATTCACCTTCTTATTCTCTGGGGCTCAAGTCACTCTCGCGACAGTTTATGGCCCATGTCTCCATGTTAGAAAATTGGCATTTCTTGAGTGGCTTCACAATTTTGAGGTTGATGATGATGTGAATTGGTTAGTCCTTGGGGATTTTAACCTTATTCGGCGTCCAGAAAACATAAACAAGCCTGGTGGTGTAACAGAAATGATGATGTTCAATGATGCAATTAGTCATCTTCGACTGATTGAACTCCCTTTGCAAGGCAAACGTTACACTTGGTCCAACAAGCAAGAGCATCCTTTCTTAGAACGTCTTGATTGGTTCTTCATTTGTAATTCTTGGTCCACCAGTTATCCAGGTACAATAGTTAAAGTTCTCTCCAAGAATACATCTGATCATGACCCTTGTCTCATTTCAGTCTCAACTAATATCCCTAAAGGAAAAGTTTTTCAGTTTGAAAATTACTGGATGGAAAGACAAGATTTCTATCAAGTTGTTCCCCATGGATGGCAGTTACCTGTCAATGCAACTGATAAAGCTAAGTTTCTGGTGACTAAGTTCAAGAATTTAAGAAGAGTTCTCAGGTGCTGGCAAAAGCAGTTGTATAATCTTAGTACTACTATAAATAATACCAAAGCAATCATCCTATTACTGGATATAATGGAGTTTTGTGATCTCACCCTCTTGGAATGAAACTTTAGAGATATTTTGCACACTCATCTTCAGTCTTTGCTTAAACAGCAAAACATCTATTGAAAGCAGCGTGATGCAATCAAATGGGTAATGCTCAGTGATGAAAATACTAAATGTTTTCATGCCCATGCTACCATCAAGCACAGGAGGAATCTTATTACCTCTTTGCAGTCTTCAGATGGTATACATGTCTCCTCTCATGCTAAAAAAGCTCAAATACTTTGGGAGTCTTTTAAAGATCGATTGGGTAAGTCAGAGTTTACCTTAATGCACTTTGATCTGCTTGCTTTATTGCCACTGGTTCCAGGTTTGGATGTTCTAGAAACACCTTTTTCTACTGAGGAAATTGACAACATTGTGGCTAATCTTCCCTCTGATAAATCACCTGGCCTAGATGGTTTTAATACCGATTTTGTAAAGAAGTGTTGGCCACTTATTAGACACAACTTCTACGAGCTTTGTCAAGCTTTCTATGACAACTCGGTCTGTACTCAAAGCATTAATGGTTCTTACATCACTTTGATCCTCAAGACTGATAACCCCACACTAGTTTTAGATTATCGGCCCATCTCTCTTTTGAATACCAGCATTAATCATTACTAAGATTCTGGCTAATAGATTACAAGGTGTTATCATGCAACTGATTCATCAGAATTAGTATGGTTTTATTAAAACCAGACCAATTCAGGATTGCCTTGTTTGGAGTTTTGAGTACATCCATGCCTATCATAAATCAAGGAGAGAAATCATTATACTTAAACTGGATTTTGATAAGCTAGAACATAGAGTAATACTTGCTGTCATGACTCAGAAAGGGTTTGGATCCCGATGGCTGTCTTGGATCTCAAACATTTTGAGCTCGGGTACTTCTTTAGTTTTGCTTAACGGTGTTCCAGGGAAAGTTTTTCATTGTAAAAGAGGTGTTAGGCAGGGTGATCCCCTCTCCCCTCTGCTATTCGTTCTTGTTGCTGATCTTTTGCAGTCTATAATCAATAAGGCTAAAGATCTTGGTCTTTTGAGATTGCCTCTAAACATTTCTGGCAATGCTCCTGCCCAAGACAATTATTCCTATTGAAAGCTCTCTTGAATTCTTATGCTGAATCAATAGGCCTCAGAGTAAATTTTAGTAAATCAGTTATGGTTCCTGTTAATGTTGATCTAGAGAGGCTTAGCCACCTGGCTAATACTTTTAATTGTAAGGCTGGGGATTTACCTTTCACTTACTTGGGTCTTCCTCTGGGGACAACTAAACCAAGTATATCTGATTGTCCGCCCTTGGTTCAAAAGGTTGAAAAGAGGCTTGTTAGTTGTTCTATCTTCTTGTCAGCAGGTGGCAAACTACAGATGGTAAACTCAGTCTTATCAGCACTACCAACCTATTATATGTGCACTCTCAAGCTGCATGCTGATGTTATTGAACAATGTGATAAGTATCGCAAGTATTGTCTCTGGTGTGGCTCAAATGTTACTTCTAAAAAGCCCCCACAGGTTGCCTGGCACATGATTACCAGACCAAAACATGAAGGTGGGCTGAGGGTTATTAATCTGAGAGTGCAGAATGATGCTCTATTAATGAAAAATTTACATAAGTTTTTCATGCGAGTAAATATCCCTTGGGTTCATTTCTTATGGAATACATATTATTCTAATGGCTCCCTTCCTGGTGCACAAAAAAAGGGCTCATTTTGGTGGAAGGACATTTTGAAGCTGCTGCATAAGTTTAAAGGTTTAGCTCAAGCTTTTGCTCAGGATGGATGTACTATTCTCTTCTGGAAGGACCTATGAAATGATCAAATTCGATCTCTGTCTTACCCTGAACTATTCTCCTTCTCCAAACAAGAGGACATTTCAGTACAACAATTGCTGAATTTGCCATCCTTTTGGTCCCACTTTCATTTGCCCCTATCACAGCAAGCTTATGATCAGTTTGTGATTTTACAACAAATGATTCAGATCTTTCAACCTTCCACAGACAGGGATGTTTGGTCATTCATTTGGGGCAATTGTCAATATTCCTCTATAAAGGCATATAAATATCTGATTGGACATATGCCGTGCATCCAGTTTATAATTGGCTCTGGAATTCCTGTTGTCAGCTTAAGCACAAAGTTTTCTTCTGGTTAGTCATTAAAGACAGAGTTAACACTCACAATATGTTAAGAAGAAGGAATATGGATCTAGATTTCTATGTCTGTGAATTATGCATTTTGCAATATGAAGAAACCCTGCCTCATCTTTTCTTTCATTGCAACTTTGCTAAACTCTGCTGGGCTAGTATTGGAGTTACTATCAGTGACAGACGCGAACCCTTTAGGATGTTTAAATACATCGAGCAGCAACTATCAGTACCTTTTTCATGGAAATTATTATTCTGATGGTTTGGAGCATTCGAACAACAAGGAATAATTGGCTCTTCAATGATGATGATCCCACAATTGGAAAATGTAAATTCAAGTTTTTACATGAGTTTTCTTTACTCTTACATAGAGCCAAGCCATAATACTTTCCAGAAATTGAGAATTGGCTAGGCTCTTTGTAATTTTTCTCTGGGTTTCTTTTTTGTTTTTCCCCTTCTTTGTACCTTATTTATTTTTCCAACCTTCTGATCTGAAATGGATGATCTAGATCTGATGTTACAGTAAAATGTGAACATCAAATTTCAGATAAACAATACCGGTTTGTTGCTATAGGTATACAGACTGTTACAGTAGCATACACATGAACATTGTGCATAGAGTGATGTATTTGCATGCCAAATTCTAGGGACTGTGCACAAAGTAAACCACGGCGTTGTTCTTGAACACCTAGCCCCTGGCGAGTACCTTCTTGGTTGCTCCACCATCACAGACAGCCCAACATTGCCTACTCATCAGCATGATGTGTGCTGAAGCAGTGGACTCTTATTTACTCACCTTCAGTGTTTAAAAACTCTCTGATACCTCCCAGGCCTAGTACATCCGTAACACACATTGCAAAAAAGGGGAAAATGGATAGACAAAACCAAGATGTATGCTATGAAATTGGCACTATATTGTGTCAGTTCCTTTCAAACAAAAAAATATGTAAATGCCCCACTCCAAGAAAAAAAATATGAACTTGGATTGACCAGGAGTGGTAAAGATGTGAACAGACTCACACTACACACAGAGACGGTTTACTATATATTTGCCGACTCAGAGTTACACCAGTGCACAAATGAGAGTTGATTAAGTGTAGAGTACATGTTATTGTGACGTATTTTTATTTAAAGCATTCCGGACACAAGTTGGGTTTCAGTTTTGCTGTCCCGAAGTACGTATGCATGTGTGGTTCTCACAGACTCACAGTCTCACTAAATAAGGAATAGAGAATCCTTCTATGCCATGTCTGACCAGTGATAACGAGCTGTAACTTAAATAGGGCTAGCAAGCGCATTCAAGGAATCACGTAGAGCTTGAATGTCACAGACTCATGTACCGGTATTTTGCATGCAGCTTTCGGTAGTAGAGATGTCTCTATTTCAACTGAGACATTCTAGAAATTGCATGTTCATATTTCAAGGTAACCCATTTTGGCATATGATGCATTCTGCTCACACTTTATGTTTCTTTAAAGAGGACAAGAAAATATCGTGTGTGCGCGCGCGCGCGCAGTGGTGAATGCATTGCCCGTCTCTTAAGGTAGAAACAAAAATTGTCTCTTGTGAGTGGCTCAAAACATGAAGCTTGTACGTGCATATTTTATAACATGGAACTTCTTGCATCTCCAACTCAATTTCCGGGAGGCTCAACTACAGAACTTTTGCTTCATCAAGAACTAATACCAAATCTTATAAAAAAAATTACATTCTGCGACTCCCTAAAATTCAAGCCAAACTAAACAATCATAATCGGTAAAACATAATTAAAATATAATTGGTAAAACCAAACTTGGGCGCCTTTGATCACTAGCGATTGATGACAAAAGTTGCACAAAACCTAGTGACAATCTGGGCAGAGCCTCACTCTCTCACGCCCTCTCTTCTCTCTCTTACTAGGATCGCCAATGGTCAAGAGCAAAGCAAAGGACTTACTACCATTCAGCCTTTTTTAATGATTTGCATGTGAAAGGAAATAATTCAACAACTACTCTAGTGTCGCTGTCGCAGCACTATAACTACACACATGGCTAAAATCTAATAATAAAGAATGGGATCGACATGGTGTGTTCATATAACACCACTTTGCTCCTGAAAGAACACATCTCTCCTTACAACTCAAAATCCTCTTTCAACTCTCAAGGTAAAACCAAGCATACCTGCCTAGTCAAAATTTCCAGTATGAATGGGATGCATCAGAATTAGTTAACATGGGCATTTCACGGCGAGCTGTTAGGCACTCGAGTAAAGCTGCTGCTGCAGACCAGGCGGTTGACTCAGGTCATGTAAATTTTACATCTGGGAGAACACGGGTCATGTGACAGTTAAGAAAAAATCATGGTGGAGGTATGCATGCAAGATTAGGAATTTATTGTCTTATTAGCATATTGATATTCACTTCCCCACTTCAAATAGAGCTAATTCATCTGAAAGCAAGACCGCTGCTACCAAGGTACCCGCAGCATGGATGCTCAAGCAAAGTGGAACGCCCCCTGATTAGTAGCACTCTGAAGTCCATTATAAAGAAAACATGTATTTAATTTTCTTTTAAAAAAGGTGAATGTAAAATCACCCAGAAAGCTACGCATATGACAGAGAGTGCTCCCTATAAAACTACTTGATTCAATGCATGTGTGTGCATATCTCTTCTTTACGGCTCAAGATGTCTTCTTCGATTATCATGATAAAATTGAGTGTACATATGGTACATCTCTACACATATAAAAGCACGAGTTGGTGAATGGTAGGACGTCCGTCCCTTTCGTGCACTAACATGTGGGCCCGATTACCATGCCCTTGCCCCACGCGAGAGCAGATGGCTCTATTTGATATTAACCACTTATTATAGAACGTTGATTAATAACTGTATGATTTATACGCTATTTATCACGTTAGTTTAGATAAAAATATTTTTAAAATATTAATTATGCAATGAATAAATAAAATTAAATATAACAAAATTTGTCATAGAAAAACAAAACAGAGGCCCTGCACGCCGCTGGCAGCCGTCACCGTCTCCCCC
Source organism: Zoysia matrella (assembly GCA_001602295.1). Lineage (NCBI taxonomy): Eukaryota > Viridiplantae > Streptophyta > Magnoliopsida > Poales > Poaceae > Zoysia > Zoysia matrella. The sequence continues at coordinate 102,141 of BCLG01000533.1, forward strand.
GTCTCGCGCCACTCACCACGCTCCGTCTCGCCGGCACCTGATGGCACTTCCGAGGCACACGATAAAAGCGAGCCAAGCTGGGGTCCGTGCTCCTCGGGGCTGCTGCGGCCGCGAGAGCTGCGAAGAAAAAAGAGGCTCGCTCCGGTCGCTGCCGCGGCCATGCGCGACGGTATAATCCCCCACGCGCAGCAGCAGGATAGAAGAGCTACAGGCTCCTTCCGTCCATAGCTTGCGGGACAAAAAAGGGGTGCTTTGGGAATATTATCATCGCAGGCTAGCAACCGGATGATTTCACCATATGCTGCTTTATTCGACAATTACATGTTTTTGTTGTTCTATACATTTTTATTTTTCTTGCTCTTCTCAATCACTGTAACTATGTACTAAGTTGCTAAATACTTCTGTCTATTCTTTTTCCTTCTGTTGATTTCGTGGCAAAATTTGTGACACTAGCGATACAACTAGCTGAAAGTTATCTCTTGAGCTTCCTGTAAAAGATTAAGGGAAGTTCAGCTGATTTTCTCAAACATGTTGGATGCAGAACTGAAGATTGCTGAAAAGTGTTATCACACGAGTGCCTGTACTCTTGGTCCTTTACTAGAGAGGAACTAAATAAGTTTTCGCCATCAACGATTAAGGGTATTACTCATAGAAACGAGACAGAAATTCAGCACTTGTTATTCTCTACAACATAGTTATTTATTGGGTAAAATTAGTGGTGTAATACAAGTAGTGTAGATCTATATTGTTGACAGTTTTTTAGTAAACATAGTTTAGTTTTTTTGACATCTATAGAGGACAATGAAGATAATTTAAATAAAAAGGTGATTATGAACTGCAAATTCTCTTTCACCCGTAGCGAAGCGCGGACATTAAACTAGTATTAAGTGAATTTGCAGTGGGTACGGGATGCATCAGGAGTAAGCAATAAGCATCATATGTCTGTGCCAGCGAATCGTAGGATAGTCTTGGCTTCCCAACTAAGACAGGGATAATGTCAAAGAAACTCTAGAACATCTCTTTCTTCATTGTGGTCTTGCTAAGAGGTGTTGGGATTCAATTGGTATTCATGTTTATCAAAGGATGAAAGCTTTGCAAATGTTTTACTCTATTAGAAGACAGTTATCAATCTCATTCTTTATGGAAATCATCATCCTCATGACTTGGAGTAGTTGGACAGCTCTTAATGATTGGATCTTTAATCTTATAGACCCAACAATAGAGAGATGCAAGAATAAGTTCAAGTACGAATTTGGCCTCTTGCTGTGCAGAGCAAAGAAGAAGTACTCCCCGCAAATTCAAGAATGGCTGGAGTCTATTAGCTAGTTGGCTTTGTTTTGTTTTCTTCTTTGCTTTTTGTACTCTGTTTTTTTGTAAACCCTTCTTTTAAGTCAATATATACTTATTCCATTATCTAAAAAAAAGTAGGGCGCTTTGCCCTCCTGTTCCATTAAAACAATATGGAGAGACATCAGGACAGTGCGTATGGCCCTCATCCTCGTGCAATACCAACGATAGCTTTACTTGCCCAGTTGCAATCCCTTATAAAAGAAACCAACATTCACTACAGTGCTTGCCTCTATAAGTAACCACATAATATTCATTGAGGACGTGTCTTGAACTGTAGCAAGCAAGAAAATGATATGTGCACCTACATTTTGGTTCAAAGCCAGGCAGCCCCAACCACTAAACGAGTCAAAATAATGGACATCTGAGACATACCTAATACCTTGGCCTGGGAGACATTAGGAACTCAAAGGTTTGTTTCTCCTTCATCCTTTAATAACTCGTGTTTTCAAACTACTAATTAATAAACATTATTTCTAGTTTTGTATGTTTGAAAAACCACTCAACTAGCATTTGGAAGGTTGGTTTCATGATGTGCAGTAAGGATTGAGTATGAAAAAGTTTATCACAGCACAGACGGTTGCATCTTTATTTGATTCGCAGTTCTGTTGATTACCGTGGCAGAGGACTGTGCTCATTATCCATGCGCCATGTTCTGATTGTCCTTGGGACAAGAGAGAGCGTCCTCATTGACATGGGTGCCTTGTTGTAATGCCAACGTTGTCCTTACTTTCTCGTGGAGGAGGAAGAACTACAGAAGGGGTTTAAAGCTAGCGCTAGAGGTTCAATGTTTAGAGCAGCGTAACTTCTGTCTGTAGAAGGTTTATGCATTGAAGGTCCCAAGAGGTGAGCGGTGACACCGGGTGATCGGTGGTGTGACCACATTGGTAGTGTAAGCGATGAGGTCAGAGATGCAATGCCCGACAGATCGCGGTGGTGGCATAAGAGTTGTTAGGGGTGTTGGTATCATCGTCAGACAAATAGTTAGCACAACTAAGTACAGAACTATGTTTCACTCGTTCAAAACATTCGTGTAACTTCGATTGGGCTGTTCTTTCCAATTTTCCAAGAGCTTCAAAGAAATTAGCAATAGTGCCACATTAAAATAGACTATAGTACACAGTTATTCACTGATGGACTGATTAGGTAGGTCGTTTGTATTTGTAGCGCATTAGCTGAATCAAAAGTTGTGGTATAGTACTAATTATATTACGGAAAATTAAGATGTTTACTCCAATAATAAATACAAACGGCCAAGTAACCAATGGATTATGGACACACGTCTGGTGCTAGACATAATTAAGGTAATTGTATTCTGAGTTTAGTTACAATGCTTGAAGTTAATAATAACTATTTCTCTGATTAGATCTAACAGTTAAAAATAAAGAGGTACATACTAAAAGGTATAGTTGTGAACTAGTATAAAAAATGGTGAATTGGTACTTATTTTTAAAAACCAATGGTAAAAGATTAATTGAGAAGGGTCAATAAGTACAAAGATGTGAGCAGTGTAAAAAGGATTAACATCTCTCTCAACAACCCAGTACAAGAGCGTATCATTCTTGGGGCCGGAGTACAAATAATGGAATGGTGTTAGCACCCAACAAATTGACAGAACAATATGAAAGCCACACAGCAATTCAGCAACCGAGAGGCACGTACGTAGCACCAGTCATAGCTAGGCTTGGAAGACATTGGGAAACCTAAGGTTAGTAAATTAGCTCTTCATCTAGTCCACGCTGCTGTGGATACATGGCACATCGTGCCATTTCAAGCTAACCAATTCTCTTGCCTTAACATGTCCATGGTCCATCAAATATCAGGTCAGGAATGCCATCCAGCACGGCACTCTGCATGTCTGTTGCACCTCATTGGAGTTTTCTGTGAGATCAACGGACGCCTCCTTATGCCAGGAAGAGTGGTAGCATAGTGCCTGTTTCAAGCAGCGAACTTCTTCCGGAATGGAACATGGAGGGTGCAACGTCGACCAATGATCCACAAGGAAACAACACGGTTCTGGATCAAACCAAGCCAGGTGGCGTGCCAGAGAACACGCAGAAGACAGACAACTTCGTACTTGCATTACATGATGGCCAGACTCCCTTGCATCTCCAAAGTACCAGACGCCCGAGAAGGTCATTAGCGGGAGAAACATTCTATGCGTGCTTGGTTCATCATCCGTCCTAGCTAGTTTCAGAAATGACCCGTCACTTTTTGTTGTTAGTATACCAATTAAGATAACCGATTAAATGGCCAGGTAATCAGTTCTTGTAGTACTTATTTGCGACACAGTTCGTTAGGGGCGCATCATCTTCTACTAGACTCTACTTGATCTGCTGTCCATGAACAACCATGTCAACAGGAAAAAAAAAATGTATCCGACAGACGGCCGAAGACGAACCCCTGTACGTCTGTTGCTTTTGTGCTTCCCCGGGACGTGTTCATCCCAGCGATGAAAAAGGGGGAGGTGTCTGCAGGCAACATCCACAGAAGAAGTGTTGCCGTTCAAAGATACGATTTGTTGCACATCTGCAGCTCCGTTGAATCAGCTGCATATTGCAGAATTCCTTCTCACGAGAGCAGTGACGTAGATGAACTAGTAGTACTGCAATACGTATAGCAAAAAGACGCTTCAACCGTGTGACTACCCCTAATTCAACAGATTCAGTACTTCTTGACGGATACATGGTTGTAGGTGTAGGTACGTACTCATACGTGTGTAAAGCATCTAATTTTGTGTTTTTCGCGCAACAAGTAATACAGCTCGCAACAAGTGATCGAACAAATTTTTCATAAAACCATTTTCTTTCTCCTCAGGAAAGTTACACAAGCCATGTGAATACCAGAAGAATTTAATGACACTATCTCAGTAGTAACTCTGAAGTGAGTCTCATCGATTTTAAAGGGGCCAGGTTTCTTCCGTCGTCTCACACGAAGCAAGAGCTATCTATAAGTACTTGTATGGCCCCTGGAGCTGGAAGAGGATTAGTGGTGTAGTGGTATGCAACCATCCGACAACATGGATACAATAATATTGCAAGCGATCGATGGACATGTTACTGCAAGTAGCAAGAGTTATAGGCATGGAAGACACCGGGAAACGTAATGGTAGATTAACCAACTGCACCTGCACTTAAAGCATACATTCGAGTTGTTTGTCACTACCGTATAGGGAGGGGCGCCCAACGTGCAGCTCATTTACTAGATGCTCGAGCGTTGTTGCTCAATACAGCGACCATCCATGCCAATGCATGGAGATCATTTGATGGCTGTCCTGGAATACTTGCTGGACCAGGTGCTCGAAAATAATCGTCTGGATGGCTTGGGGAGCACAGCTATGCTGTCTGCATGTCTTGCTGTCCTCTTTTTGTTTTTTTGATAATGGAAAAAATATCTGGCCTTTTGCAGTTTGGCATGCATCTATGTTGGTACTTGTGTTCCTTAATGCTGGTTTCAAAATGACGTGAGAAATTCATGGTTGAGCTTGCTTCTCATTTTTACTGTAGAGAAGGACTTTTCCCCTTAATTGCAGCACAAGCCCTACTGATAACTGAAGTCACAGTTGTCTCGCCAAATTGAAGGGCCAGGTTACTTGGCAAGTTGGCATCAAGAGTTTCTCTATAAATACTCTACTTGCATAACTCCTGGAAGCTGAATAGAACGGTACTGGCACTGGTAGGTACTGGCAGCTAGCTTGTAGCTAGGACCCAACAACACGGACATAATAGTGCAAGCCACACAGAAACCCAGCAAACAGCAATCGAGGAACATGTAGTGCAAGTAGCAAGAGTTGTACGTAGACATGGAAGACGTCGAGAAGCTTAACGGAAGCTAAACATGAAACACCTGGATTTTTGGTATGAATTCATCCTGAAAGTTCATTGTCACGGCTATAAGACTATACGGTCTGCACATAGCAACCATGATCCAGCAAACATTATCAGATCTATAGGCATCGAGGAGCTTCCTCACAGCGAACTTGTGTCTGGAGACAAGATCGGTTCAGTGCTGTCGAGCGACGATTGACGACCGAGATCCATTGTTAGGCCACGGCTCAGCGTTTATTTTCACCCATAATCTGATGGATCGATAACTACTCTGCTGTGCTGATTGGTAGGCTAGTAGAGATCGGAATAATAACTAATCTGTTTATTTACCAAGTTTCAAACGACCAAACGGAGTAGATCAACCATAACGGTGGAGTAGGTGTTTAGATAGTGCAAGGAATTTTAAGATGACGACGCTGCATTAGACTTGAGCGTTTCTTGGGCTGTATTCGGACCGGGCCGTATCAACCAAGGCCCGTTATCTTTCAGTGCAAGAACTTACGTACAGGCCCACCCATGCATTTCAGGCAGAATTGATCGGTCCACCTGTTAATTTCACGTGTAAATAAGTATTTTAGTGAATGCATTGGGTCAGGCACAACACAAACCGCCTATGTTTTTTTTTTTCTTGACTCTCAGAAATCTAGTAAGCCTCGCTAGAAGCAAGCTGCGCCTTGCTTTTCAGAGCTGGTTTCAGATTGGGGTTCAGCTGGCAGAGGTTAGGCCACATTGAAACAGCTCAAAACGAGTCAAATTGAGACAGCGTGCCACAGCCGCTTGCTCCGGCCACATGCCCAGTTGCCCACTTGCTCACTCAACAGCACATCCGCAGCTGCAGGCAGCAACAAAGCGTGCCCCGGCCGCGCACGCATGACACCCGATCGATGATTAACCAACCAGAAGCACCCAATGATTGGCTCGCCGTCGTAAATGATTGGGCCGTTCGATCGCCGCTGTCAAAAGAAGCTGAAACGGAGAAGCTGATCGATGAGCTTGCCGACAGAGTAGTATTTGATCAAAAGCAGCAAGAAATCTCTGGGCGGCGACCTCGCTCGCCGTGGCGTGCACTCACTCGTCGTCAACCACTGGGGAGGAACGGAACCGAAAAGCTAACGGGAGACGCTTACAACGTGCTCGCGTCGCGCGCGTGCCGCCTGGCTCCAAATGGCATGTGATCAGCTGGAAGCAAGCGGCCGGCGCATGTGAGGACGGCGCCGTTCCAGCAATCATCGGCACTGGAACTGGAACCCCCGGCCTAGCTTTTAGGTGAGCCAAATCTTTGTTTTCCGGAGAACAAGATCGATCGATCCCCCCGGCCGGCCGGCAGTTTCAGTTCCTGGAGGCACATGCAGTGCTGGTAATAACGTTCTCATCTCTGTCAATCTTAATTCAAAGAATAATCAAACGTTATCTTTCAGGAAGATTAATGAACAGTGTTGTCCTTCTGCAGGCGTTGAGTGTGCCAGCAGGGGCTTGCTTCTTCGCATTTGACAATACGCAATATCTCCAATGATTGTTGCGTCGTCAAAGACCGTGCGGCACGCGGCGCCGCCGATCGACGGCGATGTTTCCCCGTCTTTCCTCTACGCAATGGTGTTCATTTCACATCCACACAGGTAGTGATCGAGTAGTGCTGAAAAGAGGAAGGAGCCGCAACATGGGCGCGTATGCCTTTGGCCGGCATGCGGTGCCACCAGTGACCGCGACACAGCATACGCCATTTCGTGGATTGTTACATGTGAGCGCATGGCTTAACATCTTGCTCCTGAGCACGGAGGCGAGCGCGGAGTCAGGAGCGGCGGCATCGCTTGGATTGCGTGCACACATGTGAGCAATGTCCTAAAAGGAGCTGTCCTAGAAGGTGTTGATGATAGATCGGGCAGGAATCAATAGCTAAGATATCATAAGATTGCGTCTTGCGATCAACTGATCGTACGTCGCCAGGAAATTAAAAGAATGTTTTGCTTGGGCGTAGTAGTAATCAGGAGGGAATCGTATGGATGCACATGGCAGATCAATCAATTCAGGTTTCCGTAACCCTTCTTTCGGCATCGGCAAAGAGAGCCCTAGCTAGGCAGACAAATCTGCAGCGCTAGATGCAAAGAAAACCACACAAGGCACCACTGGAACGCTTTGACTACCCAGATCCATCCGTTTGCAGCAAAAAAGCACCACATGGTGTAACGGATTGGTCGAGCTAAAAATACAGGCCCGATCATGGGATATCTTGCCAATAGGCGTAAATCATCCTCTTGAGTTGAGACAACTTTTCTGTCTAACCGTTCATGAAATGAATGATTGCAGCTGCTTAATCCTCTCTGATTCAACTAGTGTTTGCTCATGCCTAGTTCAAACTTATCAGTATTTTATAACTGTGATATATTATGCAGAAAAAACAATTTTGTTCTGTACACAATTTTTTTTAAAAAAAAATGACACGATGATCCATAGTTCATATGTCTGAATTTAGCTCTGCATTAGCTTGTGTTTCAGCTAGATTACGTGCAGGAGCCTGAACGCATGCTACAGTACTGCAGTAAACATGAAAGCAGCAGAACGACAGGAAAACATTGTTCAAGCATGTTGTGACACTGTTCCAATCTTTGTAAAATGGCAATATGCTCAGATCTGAAGGACATTTCTCATGGTTAATTACACGCATCGCAATCTAGTACCCTTTTTTATAATTTAACCAATCCTAGCTTCAATGGAAAAGACTAGGAAGCACTTGTCATTAAGATAGAGGCAAAGATGCTTAAGGCTCCCAATTGCTGAAAGAGTAGCAGCAGCTAGAAAGCGGTTAGGGGGAATCACATTAACGGATGCATCTTAATGATTGAATGGCTGCAATCAGTTGTTCCCAGGGCCACATGCATCTCTAATCTAGTGAAAAATATGGAGTCCCCGATCAACCAACGATCTTGCAGGTGCTGATACAATCATCCAACGTCCCTAGCTCCCATATTCAATCATGTGAGGGTTGCTTGTAAAGCCAATTTTGCAAGCTAGTAGTAGATTAAAATTAGCGAAAAGGCGAAGGGCATCCGCCGAGAAGCCCCGGGTTGATTACGCTTTGCCTAATGATGGGACCATAATTGATTAAAGCATAAAAAAGAAACCATAAGCATATGCTGATTAACTATGTTATCTAGCTAATGCACCCTCCAGAAAACACGTAAATTTGGTAATTGGTATGCGCCGTGAGGTGCTTAATTAGCAGATTATGTTCTGAACGTGGACAAAACTGAACATATTACGCAATCCACAGATTTTGATTTCTAGATGCCCACAACAATGAACACCATTATGTGGTTTATGATTTGACGGCAAAGTTTATTCGGAGAAGGCGAAATATCATTGTCTGTAACTGCCATGCGAATGTAGAAATTTTGGGATGAGTTGAAAAAAAAAACGATGGAAGAATGGGCTAAGTTGCAGCAGGATAGATTATAGTTCGATCTAATGGGAAGAAGAGAACAGGAACCACGAGCCGAAGGAAAGGTTGCGTAGCTATATATAACGACCTCACTGGCACTTTCTTGCACAACACTTATCTTGCTTCTCTGAGAGAGAGAGAGAGAGAGAGAGAGAGAGAGAGAGAGAGAGAGAGAGAGAGAGAGAGAGAGAGAGAGAGAGAGAGAGAGAGAGAGAGAGAGAGAGAGAGAGAGAGAGAGCTTTCTTGCGCACCAATGCCTGGGGGAAGCATCCAAAGGGATCGCATTGATCCTTCATCCCTTCCATGGTGGTCGTCGTCTACAATCACGGGCTCGCCGGATCATGCGATCCTTTTGGAGGCTTCCTCCAGCCATTACTCCATTTCAGAATTCATTCCATGGCGCTTGATCCCATGCTTCATCCCGGATGATGATCAACAAGTAGGTCGATCTCCTCCATTCCCGACTTCTATGCATGTCTGTTCCCACGCTTGCAAGCCGAAGAAATCTACTATGCAGTTAACTGCTCTTGGTAAATTACTCGCTCCCTGAAGCCAAATATATAGCTAGAAAACCAGTTATTAGTCTACCCCTCAACTACAGGCCATATATGTTTACACATGTGAATATATGCACTGATTGTGTTACTTCTAGTAGATTCAAAAACATGTTAATTATACTAACAGATGTGCCATAACTAATTTTACAGATTCGGTAGAGCATAATTGCTTCAGATGCGCTGAAATAAACTAGTGACTGAAAGGACTCGTCCTGGCTGACCATCAGATGCAGGCAGGTCTCTAACAGTACGATTTAAGATTGATTAGTCAGGTAGGCAGCTAGCTAGCTCCTCCGGCTAGAACTAGGGTTTACAAAACCGGTTAAAACTGATCGGTTTTTGTGAAAATCGGTGAAATTGGTTCCGTTCGGTATTATCAGATCGTCGGTTTTCGCTAAAAATCGTATCAAAGCACTGTAGCAAAATAGTAAGCCGGCCGGTTTTTCTCGAAAACTGAAATCGAAACTATAGCGGTTTTAAAAACCCTGGCTAGAACTCAAATAGATCTTGTGTGCTCGTCACATGATCTACAGCAATAACAAACGCATACAGACAGACAGTCAGTTGGCTAACAAAAATACCGGAGCTGTGCCAGTGCCAGCCACCCGATGCCCTTTGACTCGTCCGAGATCCAGTCTCCTCGCATGCAGCATGTGCATGCGCATCCGAAATTTAGAGGTGCGAACGGCACCGCCGACGAGGAGGATCCTGGACTCCGGCCGACTGCCTCCACGCTTGCCGACATCCATCAACACCGTTCGCGCTTTGACCACCGTTGGGTTAGTGGTCAGTCAATTTCCCTGTTCACTATTTTTATTTATTTTCCTCATTTTTGTTTCGAAAAGTACTTTACAGCTCAAAATTTAAACAATAAGGAGATAAATTGTGCCTTCTGAATGCGGGAAATAAAGTTTCTAACTAACCATGTGCTGACAAACTCTACAAAAGTTTCCATAAATGTACTGGCTTTATGCTTTGTTGCATAATTAATTGGAATTTTTACGAGTGAGAATTTTTAAAATGACCTAAAACACATGAATGATCATTGAATTCTGTCCCCTCCCAATAGTTCTTAATTAGTGATTGATATTAATTAATTAAAATATTTATTATTTTTATTCTAAGAAAAGTTTTCTTGGCCTCATCAATTTAAAACTAACTATAATGCCCAATAAGACAATTTAGTGTTGCTGCAAACTAAAACCAAGACCCTCATCAAAATAAATTTCTAATAGAGACATGCTCGATTTTATTTACATTGGATTTGTTCAAGGTGATCAAAAGTACTTTGAAACTCATATTGCCTTTTATTTAAAAGGAGGGTAATTGTGTCCTTTCTAGAAGAAACTACTTTCATGCTTTTGTATATACTACCTCCGTTTCAAAATATAAGCATTTCTAGATTAAGACAAAGTCAAAATCTTTTAACTTCTATCAATAATATGTACAAATTACATAATTTTTAATATAAAAATATAATTTTTATGAAAGTTTATATAATAATGAATCTAAAAAATATAATTGTTATATAATAAAATATTATTAATTATATATTATTAGTGGTAAATGTTTGACTTTGACTAAACCTAGAAATGCATTTATTTTGGAACGGAGGGAGTACTATGTAGTTTGTAGTTTGTGCGTAAGAATTAAAATAATGACCTAATGCTCGTTGACATATATATAATGATTACAAACATGATGTTCCACTCCCTATGGATTCTAACTGGTGACATAATTAGGACAACTTTCTTAACCATGTCATAAATTAAAAATCTAGAGGAAGTAACATTGTAATGCACCTAACTATATTATAGTGTTTCCACTTACTAGAATGAATAGCTTCATCAATTGAATCGTACATGTGCTCCAATATATATCATCAAATCTCTAACATAGTACATGTTGAACCTTTGCCCAGAGTAGGTACTGGATGATAATTATGATTTTTTTTAATAACAACACAATGACGATGATGGTGATGATATGTTGCGTTAGTAGTGAACACATCACCTACCTTAGTAAATTAGGGTGTATTTTATCCAGGGCGCCTCGCTCCCACATCATCTAGCACGCTTGAAGTTGGAGATGTATGGTTGCTAGAACGTCAGACACTGTACAGGTATCCTCTCAATTTAAGCCTTCGCTTTCAATTTGCCTTGTTATCACAGGTAGGCAAGCTGTCTTAATTATGAGTAGGTGACCTTTTGGAATCAAACATGCCTTAACTATAACATAGCATATTAAAAAATAAATAATAGCAAAATAAGATGATCTGCCTTGTTGTGGTGGACATGAATCTGCGTCAATAAAATAGACTTATTTGTAGTAGAATGTTAGTATATATTGTATCTATTCATCTAAATAATTCTTATTCTTTCATTTTATGCTCATTGGGTGTATTCTGTTTTCATTATTCTCCTGCTGCCTTTAAATATATGGAGGTGCCTCAATGCTAATGCTGATCATTTTTTGTGTGTTGTGGAAGGATCAAACAAGGTCATGAGAACATGGGGCCTTGAACATAGCTTGATGGTTACAATCTCACCTCTGTCACTGCTAATGGTGATCGTGTTTGTATTCTATTTTATTACAATACTCAGTAATGCAAAAAGGAATGAATTGTAGTATGATGACAAATATATTATGGATTAAGTTCTTCTACGTGTACGCTGCTGAATGTTATGAAATCTCCCTTGTCATTGATAATGATAAATGATAATAGATTCAGTCTCACATGTCGGTGACTGACAAAGTGAATAGTAGTTTTTTTTCCTCTCCTTATTTCACAATACAGGCCTCTTCACTTTTATACACAGTGGGTTTAGTTGCGAAGTCCTGGTGGATAGACAACCGCTATTTTCTCTTAATTGTTTAGCCTCTGCTCTGTTATAATGATTTCAAAGTTACAAAAGTTCAAGCAGCTGTAATAATGCCACTGTTTCCCTATCTTTATATATTAAATGCCATGCATTCTTTTGAATATTGTTGCTCCACGTCAGCCCAAAATCTTTCACGCGTTGGATTAAAAAAGAACGGTAAAGATGAAGCGGCCATCACCTAGCAAAAATAGTCTCTACTTTTCTAGACCCTTCCTGCTACCTTAGTTTCCTCTTATGATATTGTTGCCTCAAAGTAAAGCCTGCGATGAACTGTATCTTAGCATCTTCCTACGTCTTGTTTGCTTGCAAAAATGACATTGCATAGTTCTTTTATTTGATTTTGATGATGAATTAAGATAAACAGAACCAACTTTGCATTTCTCGATAAAAAAAAAATTGATTAGTTCAGGATTTCTTCTGGGATCATATAGGATTATTTAGTGGTACGTGAGAACCATTCAGTTGTTTTAGTTCTTTATACACTTTGTTTAGGAAACATAACTCCAGCGTCAACATAATTGTACCATACTCTATCCATTTTTAAATTGATATCACCATTGACTTTTAACATCAACCTTAACTATTCGTCTTATTAAAAAATTATTTAAAATATGAAAAAATTTAAGTTGCAGTTCAAATAACTCTAATAATGAGTCAAATTATAACAAATATATATATTTACTAATTTTTTTAATAAGACGAACGGTCAAAATTGATGTTAAAAGTCAACGACGACATCAATTTACGAACGAAAGGAGTATATACTTATGCTGACTTGAACTACACCTTTCAATTTTGGCACTTGTGTTTATATGAATTAAAAAAGTATTAACTTTATGAGATTTCTATTCAAATATATGAAGCCGAATCATCAATAAATTCAAGACCATCAGATCAATCCTCTGATGCACAAGGAGCGTTGGATCTACGTCTGTAGCTCTTGCTTTTAGACCCTTTATAAAATCAAAAATAAAGTACAACTCCGTCCTTCCACCTGCCCTTTGGTAGTTTTGCATTTAGGTCCTTAACAAAAGATAAAATGTCTGCTTGGTCCTTCCACCATCTAAAATCTTATACGTAGATCCTTCATAAATAATTCTTTTTAACTATTAAACCAAGCACAAGAAGGGTCGCACGGCAACAAAGGCAATCGTGGTGATTTTATTTTTTCTAATTAATAAAGTGAGGAGTTGCTTTTGTTTTTTATTATACTTTCTATCATCGGACGTGAGCTACTATTTATTTATTACGAACTACAACATTGTTAGTTACTCTACTATGTGCCTTCTTCAAAATAAAATTTTAGATAAATGATCAATTTTCTGTAGAACTCTTAATTTTTTCTAAATTGTAAATTTCTCAAGTTCGTTTGTGATTGAGATAAATCTACTTCACCCCCTCAAAAGTCCACGTAATCCTTCAACTATAAAACAAGACATTTCGCACCTTGGACTATCCAAACTGTCTAAATAACTTTCAAAATTGATATTAGAAGTGGTTTTGCTGACTCTATCCGTTCTAATATGTCACCATTGATTTATAACATAAACTTTGACTATTGGTCATATTTAATATTTTTACAAATTTTATATATTTTATTATAACTTGCTTTATCATTAAAGTTATTTGAATCACAACTTAAAATTTTACATATTTAAATTAATTTTTTAGATAAGAT